>LBNU01026307.1:113147-131642 GCA_014162995.1 Artemisia annua | reverse complement strand
ATGAACGCTCAAAGCTTCACTTCCGAAATATAAATCATCTTCTTGTCCAAAATAACCTGTTAAACCTGAGAAAACAAACACGAAAACCTGCATAACATCAGCGGGATAAATCTGTATAAGGATATAATGCTTGTGTAATGAATATTTTGCAGATTCCTGGAGTTTATAAGTTAGAGATTTTATAAAGGATTTTATGATTCCGAAAAAAAACGAAACTTTCAAAAATTCCAGAAAACTGAGCCTGACGCCGTCAGCCTGGAGCTTGACGCTGTCAGAAGTGATCTGACAGATTTTCATGTTAAGTTTTTGGAAAGTTTCTGGAAAAACTCAATTCTTAATTCCTGGAAATCCTGCAAAATATCATTATGACTCGATACAAGCATTTGACTCAAACAATTACTAATATGTATGTCAATTTAATATTGTTATGATTCATGTTCATTTGTTCTTATAAACCAATTTGGATTTCCCTTACACTTATCTTTTGCAAAATACCTTTATATGTAGTTAATACGAAGTTAAAAACAAAATAAAGCATTTTCACAATTTAGAGACATGAATCAATAACAATAAAAATTAAACATACATACGGAAGACAATAAAATCAAACTAACAAACAAATAAAAACACAAAGCTTGGGTTGCCTCCCAAGAAGCGCTTTTCTTTATTAACGACTTTTAGCTAGACTCAAGGTCGGGCTCTATTACGTGACCCCATCATTGGTCACGTTCTCTAGGTCATCCTCGGGCTTAGTCTTATATTCCGGACCTAATTGCAAGCATTCTTTGAAGAACCTAGTCACGAGTATTTTTCCAATTCTGGACTTCACTTGTTCCTGACGGCGTCACCTTGTAAAGTGTGACGGCGTCACCTTCTGTAATCTTCAAGGTCTTTTGAGTTTTTGTTGTTTTCCGCACTTTTTCACTCCGAAAACGCCCGAAAATGCTTCTTTTGTGATTTTCCCTTCAAAAGTACCTAAAATGAGAAAAGAAACGACTTTGGGTGAAATCCAAACCAAAAACATACGAATTAGGACTCAAACCGACCCCTAAAAACGTAACATTTTTCGTCTCATCACTTGGTATACATCGTCATATTTAAACGCAAAGTGATGAAAAGTATATTTCTTTTTATGTTATGCTAAATGACTACTTGTTTTAGTTGTTTGCATATATGTTGTTTGCTTATTGAAAGTTGTGATTGCATTTGTTTATTTGTGATATATAAGTGTCAATCTTGCCATGATTTTCATTTGCTTGTTTATCAATTTCATGTTTATACACAATAGGACATTTGCTAGATTTTGTGTACTAAGTTGAAAACTTGTTTTTGCATTGCTTATAGATTTAGATCACTCTCTTTGCTTATGTCATATTAAAATCTTGCATAACTCACTTAGGAATGAGTATTAAGTTATACTAATTAAGTATCATGAAAGATGGTCAAGTGTCTATATTTGTCACTACTTTTTTAAACACTAGACGAGTACCCGTGCATAGCAACGGAAATTCGTAGCGGCAGGCAATTAACGATATGCGATATTGTGGTAAGTGTTTCGTGTAACGTACGAATAGAACGTGAGAAGATCAAAATGTAATTGCCATGCGATAATACAACTCAAGGCAAAATTCTTAACATATATCAAAGAACATATAAAAACATTTAGTAAAACTGAAAATAAAACATTACATCAATTATAAGATAATAACTAATAATGCATGTTACTCGTCGCGTACTCTTTGACCGGCTTTACTAATAACTTTGCTGAATGCAACAATAGTTTAATATTAGCCAAAACCCGATTAAAATAGTTTAGACATATAATGTCAACTCGCATCCTCTGGTTTTGCCCAACCACAAAACATTAAAACTCAAACTCGCAACAAAAGAAGAACTTCATTTGCCTTAGAGAGCATAATTGGCCAAGCCAACTTTGAAATAAGATTATAAGAACTCACCAAAGAACAAAAAATAGGCAACATCACTACCATTACAATTTAGTTAGTCACCTTTCATATTATCACTTTGAAGGACTCAGTCACATATATAAGTACAACAAAGGACAGAGTTAGATCTCAGTTAACACAAGCTTAAATTCGTACGACCCCCAAAAAAAATAACATCATGAGAAAACAACATATATAACATCTCGTATTCAAACAGATCCACCATCAGAGCAAAAGAAGAATTAAAGATATAAAAACAAATTAAAAGATGTCATATTCAAAATCATAAATCTCGAGAGATAGAGCCGGTCCCGAGTTTTTTGATGCTCTGGGCGAAATGATCGAGAAATGCCCCTAATTGTAAATCAACAACGCAC
The DNA here is from genome assembly GCA_014162995.1 of Artemisia annua. Lineage (NCBI taxonomy): Eukaryota > Viridiplantae > Streptophyta > Magnoliopsida > Asterales > Asteraceae > Artemisia > Artemisia annua. The sequence continues at coordinate 129,319 of LBNU01026307.1, read as the reverse complement.
TATATTTGATTTGGCATTCAACGAAACTCAAATATCAACTTAATAAAATAGAGACACATGTATAGATTATCATCTCGGCCTATTTTTTTGTAATTGTTAAAAACAAATGATTTTCTAGATAACTGAAAGTAAATAAAATATCTCATAAGCTAAGAGGTTAAAACATGATTTTGTCACATAACAAAATAGAACAACTTGATATTCATGTGTATTATACAGGAAAATAATTTTAATAGGTGTAGTTACCTAGCAAGGTAATGCTTAATTCATTTATCATCACTGTGAAAAAAATTCAAATATATGTCTAAAACTAAAAAACAAATACTGCAACTAAAATGTAATGAAATAATTGTAAAACTTTAAAAGAAAATTAAAAACATATTTAACTAATTATTTTATTTCCTATTAGCGACAAAAGACAAAAGAGTACTCTTTTTATTTTACTCCTCTTTTTATTTCACATTGACCAATCACAATAAAAGATACTCTTCATCGTCCCCGAGTCCAATTCCAGCATTATTTTTTTTCCGATGACTCATACATTTCTTTAATTTTTTACTTTATTTATGTTCTCTTTGTTAAATATATTGGGATCATATTTATCATTACAACCAGTGTTGCAAAACAAGGCCTACAAGGCCGATTAATCGCCGCTTAGGTGCTACAAGGTCACTAACCTTGCCAATTTGTGTAAATCGGTCAAACAACTTGGTCAACCGTGATCAACGACGGTTAATGACGGTCAACAGTGGTCAAGCTTGTCCGAAACCTTCAAACCTTGCTAGAAATTCTCAAAACTCACCTTAAAATGGTTTAATAAGTTATACTTGTTGTTTATATCTATTTCAAGATTTTTTTAAAGAAAAATCTTGCCAGTAATACCTAAAATTTGCTGGAAATACCTAAAACTTGTCGGACATACAGAAAACTTGTCGAAAATGCCAAACCGATTAATCACCGATTAATCCCGCCTAGACCGATTACAAGCTACAGGGGGGTCGACCGCCCGGCTACCGATTCACGATTTTTGCAACCTTGATTACAACACGATCTTCAACACATAAAACCTATTCACACTACCAAAAATATGATGACCTCTATTTGTTTGATGCCCTGAGCGGTCGCCCCCGTCTGTCTTGTGTTCAACGAAGGAAAACGCCCTTCCTTCTTCAGCTTGAAAGGGCTCACCCACCCCTAGGCCGGCCCTGTCGAGAGATAAAGATAAAAATAAAAAGCCCTCAAAAAATCTCATATACGGAGTAATAAACAAGCTCAAAGTATTCTCAATTTTTTTTATGTTCAAAGAAAAAAATAACAAACCTTCGAAGCCTGTTTAATGTACATGTTAACTACATCCACCATCACCATCGTCACACACCCATCACTGTCGTCACACACCATTCACCGACGAAAAAATCACATAAATAATGACGGACCCAACTATGGAGGAGTACATGACTAAAACCCGAAACGACTATTGTTCGGGTATTGCTGGGCTTAAGTTTGATGAAGAAGCCAAATAGGAGCTGAACGTGAGTCTAACTTGAAGACTCTGGAATAAAGACAAGTGCTGGCCGGGAGAGAACACGGAATTTTTATCTTATTTTTCTGTTTGTGTCGAGTCTGTCAGACCGTCAGAAGATGCGGCGCATCTCAACCATAGGATGCGGCGTATCATCTGCACTGGTCATATCATTTTTATTTTCTGCACTTTTTCGTTTAAAATATTCTGTCAGTTTATTTAATGCGGCGCATCCCTGGTTAAGGATACGACGCATCGTTTATTTTGATTCGTATTAATTCCAGGCTCGATACGGCGCATCCTCTTCGAAAGGATGCGGCGTATTCACTGACCTGATGATTTTCAGTTTTTATTTTTTTAAGTTTTATTTTCACTAACTACTAATGTATTATGCAAGTTTGAACCTTCTTAATCAGGTGTGTTAAAGTTTTGGTGGTATTATATATTCCTGCACTTTCTGTGGAAACATCACTCATGAAGCTTAAATGTTCTCATCCACAAGAAAGTTGATTTTTGCTCAAAAGCAAAATGGAGGATCATTCCGAGCAAATATCAGGAAAGTTTTTCCGTCCTAATTCTTTTATTTTCAAGTTTTTAACCTTTAACACAAACAACGAGGACGTTGTTTAGCTTAAGTGGGGGGGATGGAGAATTAGAACGCTTACTTGTCCTAAACTTTTCAAAATATGCTTAAAATACGCTTAATATATCAAAATTTTAAAAAAATTTTAGCATGTTTTTGTTTAAGTCTAAATTACATAGCCGCACACATAACCTTATTTCTTCCAAAAATTAAAACTTTAGTGTGCCGGTGACTTGTAAACTTTAAAACTTGGCTTGTATACTATTCGAGACCACCATAATAAGTATTAGAGTAGTGATTGGCATACCTAATTGGCATGTCTAATTTTGTGCCTAACAAAGATCTTAAGACATGTGGCAAAATCAATGGTATATGTTAAAATGAAAAAGATAGTGGGATCCATGTGTCCAACAATGAATGGAGTAGGCATATAATTAGTCATGTGAATTTGGCATCCTAATCATTTTCCTAAGTATTATCGATATAATTGGAGTGACTTGTCTAACTTGGTAAATTTCTAGGATTACATCCAAAAAGCCTTTATATGTTATGTGAAATTAATTAACTACATTGGTTAGTTAACTGATGAGGCGAAAAGTGTACCGCTTTTCGGGGGTCATTTAAGCCCTAAATCGTATTTATTTGATCAAATATCGCCCTAAATCGTTCCTTTTGGCATTTTAGGTACTTTGGAGAGAAATTCTGGTAAAGGAAGCATTTTGGACGTTTTCGGAGCATAAAAGTGAAGAATTCGACAAAGTGTCAAAATCTGCTGGAACAATACTCCAGACGGCGTCAAGACCAAGCTTGACGGCGTCAGGCCTTGACGGGCCAGAACACAAATTTGGAGATTAAAGGGGGACGGCGTCAAGAAGGCTATCAAGAAACCCTAACCACGATGAGGTGAGGCGTCAAGATCACAACGTGACGCCGTCAGATCTGTTTTTCTATATATATTCGCATAATTTTTAGTCATTCGTGTGGAACTTATGTGGAACTTTTTAGAGAGAAACCCTAGACGATTTTTGCAGCTTTTTTTTAAGGGTTTTATACCCTTGGATCTCTCATGTTACATTGAAGATAAGTAATCAATTAATCATTCAATATGTCTATGTGTTGTTTGATTCTATCTTGTTCTTGTCTTTTTTTTTAACATGCTAGGCTAAGTTTGCTTTGTGTTTGCTTAGATCTAATGAAACCTAACTATTAATTATTGATTGAATGGTGTGTTATTAATTGTATTGGATGGGTGATTATCGATGTTAGGCTTAAGAAAACTGGCAGACTTCCGGTTGGTAACATGCTTGAACGTCTTAGGAAACATGAACCAAGGTGTACTAAGGTTATTTTGATTGTATTTAATGCATGAGTGAATTCTAGTGATCCCATGTTAGGAGTTTCTTAGCCTGCTCGACATAGGATTGAAGTAGGATCTCATAGAGTTAGGGGAAGTCCGTACACACCCCTACGAATGGTATTAAGGAATACAATCCGTCATCCACGCAATTAATACACACTAATCAATCGGTAAAAGATAGTTAGGGAGTAAGGAAATCTAAGTAAACACACTTCTCTCCATTATAGTTATCATAACCATTTACTTTTTTCGTTATTTTATTTTATTTGCATTAGTAGTAATTTGGGTTAGTTGACTAGCAACTAATTCCGCCCACTCTTCCAAAACGCGAGATTTTTACTTGCTTTACAAACAAATATAAAATACCAAAAGAATCTTCCCTCACCTCTAGACCTATTAGAGTAGCTTTTCAATCCTAACGACACTATTCCCTGAGAGAACGATCAATCCCCCGGTACTTGCCACTACACTACTACATCGGTCAGGTACACTGCCTGGTGGGGATTGCAAGCTTCTCAAGATCCCTTGAGAGGTAAAAACCTAATGCGTGGTCGCAATCCCGCGCATCAAAGTTTTTGGCGCCGCTGCCGGGGAATAGTTATTGTTTAGGTTGAATTTTTATTTTATTAGGTCTACTCACTAGATTCCTTTCTAGTGAGATTTTTATTTTATTTTTCTAGGTTTTTCTTTAGTCTATCTTATTTCTTCATGTTTTTGTTCGTAACCATTACCATCCGACAACATGGAAGGTGGTAATATCCTTGATCCCAACAACCCACCACCACAACAACCACCCCAACCAAACCAACCTCCTAGAGTCCGTACTTTAGGAGAGTACTCCCGTCCTAGCCACCATGGCTATCGAAACACCATTGAGCTCACCCAAGGAGCCAATGTGTCTCCCTTGCGATCCGACACCATCCGGTTGGTGCAAAGCGGATGTGCATTCCATGGACTTCGTTCCGAAGATCCAAATCAACACCTCAAGGATTTCCTTAAGATCGTAGATTCCATAGACCTTGATGTTGACACTCGAGAGACTACCCGATTACGTCTCTTCCAATTCTCTCTGCGAGACCATGCTAGTCAGTGGCTAGAGCGTCTACCCGCAGGATCCATCACCTCTTGGGATGATCTCACAACTCGCTTCTTAGCTCAATTTTTCCCACCGGGAAGAACCACAAAGCTAAGGAATGACATCTTGGCGTTCCAACAACGCCAAGGCGAACCCCTCTACGAGGCATGGACTCAATTCAAGGACTTACTACAAAAAGTCCCTCATCATGGCATAGACCTTTGGCTCCAAGTACAAATCTTCTATGACCATATCAATATCCCCACGAGGCAAACCATTGACCAAGCGGCCGGTGGTAAGCTACGTGATCTAAGTGCGGAACAATCATGGGATCTCCTAGAAGATCTTGCTCTTTATGACAACGAAAGTTGGAATGATCCCCGTGATTTGAATAAAACGGTCAAGGCAATATCTTTGCCTTCGAACATTTCAAGCACTTCCGACCGTAGGATCATAGAACTTGATGACCAAGTAAAGTTTCTTATGAAATCTTACGAGGATCCTAAACCTTCAAGCCAAGTGAACAAAATCACTTCTTCATGCGAATTATGTAGTGGTCCCCACGACACTCATAACTGCATGGAACTCCCCAAAGAAGCCTTCAAGGAATTCACCTATTTGTGTATCAACAAGGCGAGGGAGAAATGGCCCATGGTTGACCAGGAACCTAAGAAACTGAACAAGTATTATGAGGCATGGAAGGATAAACCGAATTTCAGTTGGAACCAGACTCGTAGCATATCGTTTAATGACTCTCCTCCGCTTACATGGTCTGAGCACCATCCGCCCTTGAGTATGCGCGAGAAGGATATGGAGGAAATCCTGCGGAAATTCATCCTATCTCAAGAAATAAGGCTCGCGAAACTCGAGACTCAATTCAGACAACAACAAGCCGACGTGAGTAACAAGGTTGGTAACCTACTTGACCTGATTAATGGTCGCCTTGCTGGTGAAATGAAGCGAAAGTCCGTCACCATCCTCAGTCCGCCGACCTCGCCGGTAAAAATTAAGAGTCCCAGCAAACTCTTCAAACACCTATCACCAGACGAGAAAGAAGTGAAGAAACCCTCTGCCTCGACCGCACCAACCCATTTCGTGAACACCATTACCACGATAACCGTGCCTAAGCCCGTCACGGATCAACAGCAAACCAGTGGAAGGGATAGTGCGGATGAAGATGATATCCTCAAGACTTACCATGGGGAGACGGAGAACCCCTTGGACTTGACCAAGGATTCATCCCCTCACGAGACAGGAAATAGGAAGGAAGCAGATAAGGTGCTTGAAGAGTCCCAAGAGCCCCCTGGATTAATTGATGGCTCCCTTACGGAGGAACTTGAGAGAGGCACAACAAAATTATACATCGGATTCAGAGAAAGAATAGAAGAGGGTGCCTCCGATGTTTTCAAAATATCCTGCATCGCTAGAAGAAAGTTGATAGAAGATGCCTATGTAGACCCCAATTCCCCTATGAATGCAATATCCGTTTCTCTATATAACGAGGCCTTCAATGAACAGGCTACATATAAGGGGTTTAATATCATTTGGATAGTTGGAAGGGTGCCAATTGTGATATGGAAGTTCTCCTTTAACATTGACCTAACCATAATCAACGACATGAACTCAATCATTAACCCGACCCTGACTAACCTTGTCTTAGGAAAGCCATTCATAAAGACAACAGGAGTGATACTCGATGAAAGGGGTAATAGCGCATTATTTACCGATGGTGTTAGGAAAGTGATTTTTCGAGATGGCAATGAAGAGGTGTATGAGTATCAACCATCGGAAATTTGTAACACATAGGGGNTGGTAAGCTATGTGATCTAAGTGCGGAACAATCATGGGATCTCCTAGAAGATCTTGCTCTTTATGACCACGAAAGTTGGAATGATCCCCGTGATTTTAATAAAACGGTCAAGGCAATATCTTTGCCTTCGAACAATTCAAGCACTTCCGACAGTAGGATCATGGAACTTGAGGACCAAGTCAAGTTTCTTATGAAATCCTACGAGGCTCCTAAACCTTCAAGCCAAGTGAACAAAATCACTTCTTTGTGCGAATTATGTAGTGGTCCCCACGACACTCGTGATTGCATGGAACTCCCCGAACAAGCTTTTGCGGACTACGCATCCTCGCGTACCGACGGAGCGGGAGACAAGTGGTATACTTTCAAACCCGAGCCAAACCCTTATGGTGATTCCTACAACCCATCTTGGAAAAATCACCCAAACCTTAGTGGAAGCCGAACCAAAACGCGCCCCAAACCAATTCTTCCAACCCACCTAATCGTTTTCAGTCCAACGGTCCATACTCAAACCGTACCTTCAAAAACAATCCTTCCAACAACTATGGTAGTACCAATAATTTTGAAGGATTGATGTCGAAATTTATGGCATCTCAAGAAGCTCGTATATCCAAATTTGAATCCGATTTCAAGCAAAGGCAAAGTGAGATGACCAATAAAATCGATGCCTTGTTGAAAGTTTTCAATGACCGAGAGATGGGAGCCCTCCCGAGCGACACGGTCAAGAACCCGAAACTAAACGTTACTCCATTTCCTCAGTTTCATCACCTAGTTCTTGCCCACAATACTATTCGGTCAACGCCATGAGCACGTGTTTGAAACAAACCCAAATCCCTTAAAAAGACCATGAGAATAAGATATCCAACACTAAATTGGTCAACAANAAGTGAGATGACCAATAAAATCGATGCCTTGTTGAAAGTTTTCAATGACCGAGAGATGGGAGCCCTCCCGAGCGACACGGTCAAGAACCCGAAACTAAACGTTACTCCATTTCCTCAGTTTCATCACCTAGTTCTTGCCCACAATACTATTCGGTCAACGCCATGAGCACGTGTTTGAAACAAACCCAAATCCCTTAAAAAGACCATGAGAATAAGATATCCAACACTAAATTGGTCAACAACATAGTTGAAACACCTCCCACTCAAAACCTTGACGAAGAATTCAAGGAGCTTCACCTTGAACGTCCGGTTATTGATGTGTTAGAGCGAGCCACCTACTATAACGCCCTCTTAGAAAAATATGAGAAGAAGCTCAAGTTAGGTGACAAGGGGACCGCCTTCGTTCGAAACAAGCTACCTAAGAAATTAAACGACCCGGGCTTATTTGTCCTACCGTGCAAGATCGATAATTCGGAGGCTTATGACACATTAGCCGATCTTGGTTCAAGCCTTAACTTACTTCCACTACCCCTCTACACCACCCTCAAACCAGGAAAGCTAGAAGAAACCGAGGTAATAATAGGTTTAGCGGATGGAAGTGTAGCATACCCGGTAGGAGTAGTAAAGGACGTGGTAGTTCACATAGGGAGGTTGACAATGTTAGCCGATTTCCACGTCCTCGACATGATTAGCGAACCTACATGCCCCTTGTTGATAGGAAGAGGATTTCTAGCCACCGCTAGTGCTATGATTGATTGTAAGGAATCCAAAATAGCGGTAGGAGAAGGAGAAACTTGGTCGGTATATGATGTTAAGAAACATGCCTATGACACCCTTGAGGAATCAACCGATGTTAATAGGAGGCCCTCTAGATACGGACCATGGTTAGAAGGAGACTTCATAGGACCCCAACGCCCATTCTACCTAGAAGAGGAGTTTGTAAACCGAACACAAACGGTAGAACAACTTTTGGCTAGGGACACCGAGTTAGACCCCTTTGAAGATCCCCTAGTTTTTAGAAAGATGACTGACTTCCTAGGAGTTTTGCCAATTAACCTAGCCATGAATAAGTGGAAAAGCCAAGGCGATGAACATAAATAGAATTGGGAAAAGCCACCTAAGGAAGGAGATGGATCATGGCACATAAAGATGACTCTATATGATCCGGATGGAGAGAAGTTTGAGAGGTCATATTTCACAAAACGCACCAATAGGACACTTCCAACCAAAATCAACCCTAAGGATGTCCTCGATGCGGAACTCACCTACGTAGGATAGGGTGACTTTGAGTCTAGCTACAAGACTCGTTAATAAAGAAAAGCGCTTCTTGGGAGGCAACCCAAGCTTTATTTGCTTTGTGTGTTTATTTATTTGTTTGTTTGATTTTATTTGCTTCCGTATGTATGTTTAATTTTTATCGTTATCGATTCATGTTTCAAAATTGTGAAAATGCTTTATTTCGTTTTTAACTTCGGCATAACTACATATAAAGGTATTTTGCAAAAGATAAGTGTAAGGGAAATCTAAATCGGTTTATAAGAACAAATGAACATGAATCATAACAATATTAAATTGACATACATATTAGTAATTGTTTGCGTCAAATGCTTGTATCGAGTCATAATGATATTTTGCAGGATTTCCAGGAAGTAAGAATTAAGTTTTTCCATAAATTTTCCGGAAACTTAACATGAAAAATCTGTCAGATGACGGCGTCAAGCTCCAGGATGACGCCGTCAAGTTCAGTTTTCTGAATTTTTTTGAAAGTTTTGTTTTTCTTCCGGAATAATAAAGTGCTTTATAAAATCTCTAACTTATAAACTCTAGGAATCTGCAAAATATTCATTCCACAAGCATTATATCCTTATACAGATTTATCCCGCCGATGTTATGCAGGTTTTCGTGTTTGTTTTCTCAGGTTTAACAGGTTATTTTTGGACAAGAAGATGATTTATATTTCGGAAGGGAAGCTTTTAGTGTTCATTTTCTTGGAAGAAGATCTAACCATGTTACCCCTTTATCTACCGATCAAATCAGGGGAGTATTTGATTTCATTCTTTTACCTTATTTACTTTTACATCTTATTATTTGAACATTGGGGACAATGTTCATCTTAAGTGTAAGGGGGGGGGGGTAAATTACGATACCTTAGAGAATGCAATTACGCTTGATTTTTGTTTGTTTAATGGTAGATGTGTAATAAAACTGAGATAAATACCTGTTAGGGCAATTTTAGTGTTAAATTTAAAATTTTTTACAACATTTAGGAGTGAAACTTTGGTCTTAATGAGCGTCTCATGGATAGGAGTTATATGACTAGCACAAAAACCGTACCACTAAAAAATTTTCCACCCCAAATATGTGAGGTTCGCCCCTAGAATTGGTAGGAAAAGCATTCATCTTTAATGCTATGATGTGTGTTAGATTCTAGAACTTGCGATAGGACCATCCCGAATCCACAAGTGAGACTACATTCGTGTAGTTAGATTTACTACATGATAAGAGGCATTAGGATTAACCCATTGTTCTACACCTGTGTTTTTGTTATAATTACTTTGACTTCATTGGTCAAGTAATTCTCCCACACCTTTAGCGTTGTACTCATTTTTAGTACACGATACCCCTAGTACACCCCTCTAGAGCCTATCCTTTTCGTTTCTAACTTTAAGCATTTTACTTAAAGGAAGAATTTGTTTACACCCCACTTAAATGTACACCCAAATCGCCTTAGCCTACCTTGTATGCACTCACCTTTAGTGCATTATTGTGACAACATTTGTTTAAACCCTTAGTTAATTATCTAATTGATTACATGGTTGCTAAGTCGAGTCATATCCTTGTACATATTGTTTTGGGACGATTGGGACTCATGGGTAAAGTACTAGTGTAATGGAGTAATGGGGAAGAACAACATTATTACCCCTATATGTGCTACATATTTTAAAAGTACTCCAAGTGTTTCGATTATCTTAATTCGAGTCATTAGAATAGATAATTGTAAAGTATGTAAAAGTTCAAGTGTAAGGGGAGAACCGAGGCCCCTATGATGTATTATTTTGGATGGTAGGGCAAGAATGTATGCAAAAAAAATAAAAATAAATAAAAAAATAAAAAAAATCGAAAAAATCAGGAAAAATAAATAACAATGAGAAAAAGAAAAGTAAAAAAAAAACATACGGACTACCATCCCGTTTCCTTTTATGTTTATTTTATGTTTTATTAGTTTTCGATTAGCGTTAGTCGAGTCTAGTCTTGGCTTAGCAACGCCATATTGTACATGTAATTAATCAAGATCTTTAACTCGCCACCAGTAAAATATCCCTTTTCCAAAAAAACCGTGTTTATTATATCCCTACACCTCATTACAACCCTTTTGTAAAGTTCTCTTTGATAGTTTATCTTAGGTGCTTACGCCTAGTGGAGAAGGTTTTCGATCCTTTCCCAAGCCTATGGATACGACGCATCTTTTATTCTGATTCGTATTAATTCCAGGCTCGATACGGCGCATCCTCTTCCAAAGGATGCGGCGTATTCACTAACCTGATGATTTTCAGTTTTTATTTTTTAAGTTTTATTTTCACTAACTACTAATGTATTATGCAAGTTTGAACCTTCTTAATCAGGTGTGTTAAAGTCTTGGTGGTATTATAGATTCCTGCACTTTCTGTGGAAACATCACTCATGAAGCTTAAACGTTCTCATCCACAAGAAAGTTGATTTTTGCTCAAAAGCAAATTGGAGGATCATTCCGAGCAAATATCAGGGAAGTTTTTCCGTCCTAATTCTTTTATTTTCCAGTTTTTAACCTTTAACACAAACAACGAGGACGTTTTTTAACTTAAGTGGGGGGGGGGATGGAGAATTAGAACGCTTACTTGTCCTAAACTTTTCAAAATATGCTTAAAATACGCTTAATATATCAAAATTTTAAAAAAAAATTAGCATGTTTTTGTTTAAGTCTAAATTACATAACCGCACACATAACCTTATTTCTTCCAAAAATTAAAACTTTAGTGTGCCGGTGACTTGTAAACTTTAAAACTTGGCTTGTATACTATTCGAGACCACCATAATAAGTATTATCGATATAATTGGAGTGACTTGTCTAACTTGGTAAATTTCTAGGATTACATCCAAAAAGCCTTTATATGTGATATTAACTAACTACATTGGTTAGTTAACTGATGAGGCGAAAAGTGTACCGCTTTTCGGGGGTCATTTAAGCCCTAAATCGTATTTATTTGATCAAATATCGCCCTAAATCGTTCCTTTTGGCATTTTAGGTACTTTGGAGAGAAATTCTGGTAAATGAAGCATTTTGGACATTTTCGGAGCATAAAAGTGAAGAATTCGACAAAGTGTCAAAATCTGCTGGAACAGTACTCCAGACGGCGTCAAGACCAAGCTAGACGGCGTCAGGCCTTGACGGGCCAGAACACAAATTTGGAGATTAAAGGGGGACGGCGTCAAGAAGGCTATCAAGAAACCCTAACCACGATGAGGTGACGGCGTCAAGATCACAACGTGACGCCGTCAGATCTGTTTTTCTATATATATTCGCATAATTTTTAGTCATTCGTGTGGAACTTATGTGGAACTTTTTAGAGAGAAACCCTAGACGATTTTTGCAGCTTTTTTTTAAGGGTTTTATACCCTTGGATCTCTCATGTTACATTGAAGATAAGTAATCAATTAATCATTCAATATGTCTATGTGTTGTTTGATTCTATCTTGTTCTTGTCTTTTGTTTAACATGCTAGGCTAAGTTTTCTTTGTGTTTGCTTAGATCTAATGAAACCTAACTATTAATTATTGATTGAATGGTGTGTTATTAATTGTATTGGATGGGTGATTATCGATGTTAGGCTTAAGAAAACTGGCAGACTTCCGGTTGGTAACATGCTTGAACGTCTTAAGAAACATGAACCAAGGTGTACTAAGGTTATTTTGATTGTATTTAATGCATGAGTGAATTCTAGTGATCCCATGTTAGGAGCTTCTTAGCCGGCTCGACATAGGAGTGAAGTAGGATCTCATAGAGTTAGGGGAAGTCCGTACACACCCCTACGAATGGTATTAAGGAATACAATCCGTCATCCACGCAATTAATACACACTAATCAATCGGTAAAAGATAGTTAGGGAGTAAGGAAATCTAAGTAAACACACTTCTCTCCATATTAGTTTTCACAACCATTTACTTTCTTGTTATTTTATTTTATTTGCATTATTAGTAATTTGGGTTAGTTGACTAGCAACTAATTCCGCCCACTCTTCCAAAACCCGAGATTTTTACTTGCTTTACAAAAAAATATAAAATACAAAAAGAATCTTCCCTCACCTCTAGATCTATTAGAGTAGCTTTTCAATTTAACGACACTATTCCCTGAAAGAACGATCAATCCCCCGGTACTTGCCACTACACTACTACATCGGTCAGGTACACTGCCTGGTGGGGATTGCAAGCTTCTCAAGATCCCTTGAGAGGTAAAACCCTAGTGCGTGGTCGCAATCCCGCGCATCATTAACCCTCGTATAAACCCCTTTGTTTACTCTCACTTTTAGAGTAAGATACCACTAGAAAAACCCTCAGAGCCATTCCTTTCGTTTCTTACACCTTTGTTAAAATGTTTCGTTACACCCTTACAACTTAGCCTACCCTGTAGATTAAAATCCGTAGTTAGTTACTTTAGGCAAAGTGTGTTTCCTTACATTACCTGTGTTCGCGTGCGTAATTCATTATCTTTGGTTAGGTCGGGAAATTGCACAATGCAATTGCAGTGAAAGTACATATTGCATAATTTTAGTTTATTTTTCGTGTGTTTACTACTTTCACTATTACAGTTATTTCTGAAAGTTATGAAAAGTATGGAAAATTTATCCAGAAAAATCGTGATAGAAAAAGTTGTGAAATTTTACACATTGATTAAAAAAAATCGAAAAATTAGAAAAGAAAAAGAAAGAGAAAAAGTTGGAAGTTTGTTTAATCAACTTATGTAAAGTTTTGTATTAAGTGGGAGATATCACCACTATTTGTTGTTGTGTTATATTTATGGATTGAATGGCAGTTGGCCGTTATGGGAACGCCAACTAAGCATTATTCTTTGTTTAAGATTTTATTGAGTATAATTCTTGTCTACCTAAATCATGAGTTACATGAGTCAAAAGCGTGAGTTATTCAATGATATGTGTCTCATTCATAGGATGGTTGGGAAAGTAATTAACCACACTTAGGATTTTAATTTATTTGTTTGTTTATTTTTTATTTTACACCAATTTATATCCTAAATGTTATCCCTACCCAACCGTATTGTTATGTTCGTTGTTAGCTTTCGAGCATCCGGATATAATAATGGCTAAGTGAGAATGTTGAATGTATAAATAAGGTTGTGACCATCCGAGTATTAGATTAATTGACTAACGCGCTAGCGATCTAGTGTGTGACTTGGTGACCATCCGTTATGCAAATAAGATGCGTATACTTGTCAAACTTATGATAGAATATTCGTCACAACTAAGCAACTAAACGATTTAGAATTGTTTTATATTGAAAAATTATTTTGTTTCTACTTCGTTAAGTATTTGGTTGTGTGATTATGATAAAACGAATACATGCTTAAATGATAAAAATAAATCCTAATACCTTTTAGGATACATTTTCATAAGAAAAATCTAAGGTTTACTTGGGGACAAGTAAAGTTCACATGGGGGGATATTTGATGAACTCAAATAAGTGCATATTATTATCATCATTTATCCTATTTATTTGACTTGTTTTACTTTATTATATATGAGAATCGGTACTTTAATGTTTACTTTAGTAATTCTCAGGTAAAAACAGGTAAAAGGTGAAACTTGGCGATTTTGGACTAATTATGGAGCAAAACAAGCGAGATGTCAAAAGTCTACTGAAATCCAGAAGATGCGTCGTATCTCTCTCAACAGATACACCGCAATATCATACTTAGATGAATTCGAAGACCATTGCCAGACTTTGAAGAATGCGCCGCTTGTAATTCTATCATGCGCCGCATATGAAACTTTAGTCAACGAAGAAGATCAAGCTCGTTCTACTCCAGATACGCCGCATTACACTTCTGACATATGGCGTATCACCATCAAGACTTCACTAGATACAATCCAAGATACTGAAGGACATGCGCCGGATACAAGAATCAAGATACTCCGCATCTGAAGACGGTGTACGAATATTCCAGAATATATTAATCTTGGACCCCACGCGAAGTTAAGTCGATGCGCCGCATCTACTTACTACATGCGCTGCATCGAGCCCTCAGACAGAAACTATAAATACCCCAAGACCTAAACGAATTTTATGTGCAACATAACCCTAAGGAGCCGAGTTCAGTCAAAGAAGCAACACAAGACACACCCCAAACGAAGATATTAGAGCTGTAAGAAGGTCCTGGATGTATTTAATTCATTAAGTAGTTTTGTTTTATTGTAATAGTACACATTAATTCATCAGGATAGATGGGCATGTGTATGTGACTACGAAAAATCATACACACCTCTTAAATTTGCTTTCCCATCAATTAAAGTTTATATGATGATGTCTTTGGTGACTTATATTAGTGCATTGATAACCTCTGTGTCTAGCTGAGCACTGCATGGGCTGCTATACCCCTTCCTCGCCTATTTAATCTGACGTCTTTGGATAAATAGGATAGTCATAAGTAATCTGAAGTTAAGTCGATGCGCCGCATCTACTTACTACATGCGCTGCATCGAGCCCTCAGACAGAAACTATAAATACCCCAAGACCTAAACGAATTTTATGTGCAACATAACCCTAAGGAGCCGAGTTCAGTCAAAGAAGCAACACAAGACACACCCCAAACGAAGATATTAGAGCTGTAAGAAGGTCCTGGATGTATTTAATTCATTAAGTAGTTTTGTTTTATTGTAATAGTACACTTTAATTCATCAGGATAGATGGGCATGTGTATGTGACTACGAAAAATCGTACACACCTCTTAAATTTGCTTTCCCATCAATTAAAGTTTATATGATGATGTCTTTGGTGACTTATATTAGTGCATTGATAACCTCTGTGTCTATCTGAGCACTGCTTGGGCTGCTATACCCCTTCCTCGCCTATTTAATCTGACGTCTTTGGATAAATAGGATAGTCATAAGTAATCAATAAGGGTTTACCCGCTGATATAATGAGATCCAACAAGAAAGATTTAACTAATATACACTTCATATAAAACTAGCAATAAAACAAGTGACAAGCTACTTAATTATAAGGACATGTCTTCTTATAGTCTCTATTATCTATCTGTGTACGTGTATGCTATTCGCTGATTCGTGCTCATCAGTTTAATTTACTGTTTAACTCAACCAATCTGTGCCAGTCTCTCAGGCTGAACCCCCTTGCATTAGATTAGGCTGTAAAACTAACTTAGGATATTAAAATACTGATTAGGTTAACTAGATAATACGTTCCACTCTTAGTGATCGACACTCTATTTACCATTATATTCATACTGACTGGGTACACTGCTCGTTAAGTGTGTGTGTTATTGATAAGTCGGCTAAATATAAATTTAAAACTTGAGTAGGCATTAACACTGCTAAACCGCAATGACACATCACGCGCATCAACGCTGTGGAAAACTAGAAGGGGGGTTGAATAGTTTACAGGTTTTTAATTGATTTTCTTTTAAAACTTTTGCGTGTAATTGATAATTAAACAAGTAAGCAATAAATAATATGTATTTTAAGGACTAAAATACTAACCGATCACTACAAATAGATACAATCAAATGGTGTATATGCTACACAAGTTTACACAATGCTAAGCTAACAAGTCTTGCAACGTTGTGTTGAAGCTTGTTACTTTTCAGATGAACTTATGATCTTCTTGCTACAAAAGAAGCTCACAAATATGTAAATGGAACTGAGTTAGATGATAGAAT
>LBNU01026307.1:80123-107586 GCA_014162995.1 Artemisia annua | reverse complement strand
AAAGGTGTGTGGAATGAGAGGATAATCTAGGCGAAGACCTCTAGGGCTTGGACGGATGGGCTCACAAAACCTAAAGAGACGCGTTAGAAGCATCCCATATGGAAGAGCGGTGGTGCCTTGGACCGAGATGTTTGCCATTCTCTTGGCTATGTAGTAAGCCAAGTTGAAGGTTTCGTGGGTGGATACACTATAGAGCATGTAAGAAAGGCAAGTGTTGATATGATCCCTATTTCCTAAGGTGCTTATCACATTGGCCCTAATGATCTCTTCCCATTTCAAGAATTGTGGTCTTAACTCATTAAGTTCCATTCCAAAAGGGTCTTTTGCAACTTCCTCTCCTCCTCGAGTTCTCCTAGTATGAGAGGTCCTAACAAAAAGGTGGTCACGAATGACTTCCTTGCTCACTAGAGGGGTGTCATATGGATGAATGCGCATTGATGTTGTCAACAGTTGAGAGTGGCCACTTATTGGTGTAAAGACATGTACCCCTATTTGGAATACGTAGGATGTCATTATGATTGATTTAAAAGTCTACGGACATGTAACCATCATCATCCGTACTAAGGATTACGGTGGCATAAAACTCAAGAATGAAGCGAGGATAAATCGGTTCATCTATCTCTAAGAGACAATCAAAGTTAATCATGGAAAGTTCCTCACGAATGTTAGTTCCAGCTAAGAAGGTAGGGTCTATGGTTCTTCCCTCATGAACATAACGCTTTTCAAGGTTCTTAAAGATGTCTACTTGGTTTGGGGTGAGACCTTTAGTCTTATGGTGTTTGGGTAGGTATTTGGTGGTGTCTTTGTGGTCATAGAAAGTTACGGGAGGCCTGATGAACCTAGACACACAATTTAAGTTTTAGTAAACCATGATTAAGAAAAGAAATTCTAGTGTGTGCCTATATGGAAACAATGTGGAGTTGCGGTTATCTTGACTCTTTTGATGCTTAAAACATTTTGAAATGCAAGCTTTTTGTAGTAAAATAAAGATAACTCAAACGCTCCTAATTCAATGTAGCTACGTTTGAATGTACCCGAAAATACATATTAGTTATGTATTCCCTTTAGCATTCAAGAGACATTATGCAAGTGATGTTTTGAAAGTAACGTTTTGATTTTGTATTTACAATGCAAGAAAAATTATTTTTCCTAAATGTGAGAAGTTTTTCTAACAAATTTATCATGGGGTTTTTGATATGTTGTGATAATGTTCTATAAGATGCAATTCCTAACTAATAAAAAACATAATTAGTTTTGTTTATAGGATAAGTTCTACATGATTTCGTAGGTTTATGCATAACCCCAAGTTTTTAAGTTTTAGTGCATAAATAGAATTTCCTAGACACAAATCGGGAAAGCAATTGTGTTAAGAATACTTACAAGTGTATATATTATGAGGACTTAATATTTAATTATATTAAATATATCTATAATATAATATTTGATGTTAGGAATGAAGAATGGCTGAATTGGAGCACTTATTTTTCAAGTGTAGATGGGTATGGAAGTGAATAGTAACTGTTTGTGGTTAGTGGTGGAGGATAAAAGGTTGTTTGGTTTTAATATATAAAAGAGAAAATCTGTGCAGGAGTTCCACGGATTGGACGGAACAAAACAGAGGGATCCGCCCTTTGTTATCGTTGGTTCCGCCAAACCTGGTAAAATCAGGAATATTTGTTTTAATATTTCTACGATTTAATCTAACGTTTTTATGAAGTAGGTTCCATAAGTCCTAGTCCTAATCTAAGAAGATTAAAAGGTTCACGTTTAAGGGGTTTTGTGAGGATATCGGCTATGTTGTCTTCGGAGGATACTTTCTCAATAGAGATGTTTCCTTTTTGAACATTATCATGAAGGAAATGATGATGGATTTCTATGTGTTTTGTACGAGCATGTTGGACTGGATTTTTACTAAGGTCGATGGCTCCTTTATTGTCGCAAAGAATAGATATGTCTTTAGTTATAATTCCGTAGTCCACGAGCGCTTGCTTCATCCAAAGAGCTTGTTGACATGCTTTTCCGGCCGATACGTATTCGGCTTCAGTTGTTGAGATTGCGAGGGCTGTTTGCTTCTTGGAGAACCATGAGGTGAGACAATGTCCAACAAAAGTACAAATACCACTTGTACGTTTTCTATCAACATAGTCACCGGCATGATCCGAGTCGGCATACACTATGGTTTCAACACCCGTTCCTTTGGGATACCATAATCCTAGATGTGTAGTGCCTTTGATGTATCTAAAGATTCTTTTTACGGCTTCGAGATGGATTGTTTTGGGATCTTCTTGAAAGCGAGCACATAAGCAAACACTAAACATAATGTCGGGTCTACTAGCCGTGAGATAAAGTAGACTACCAATCATACCCCTATATTTAGTGTTATCTACGGATTCACTTTCCTCATCTTTTGTGAGTTTGGTTTCCGAGGACATAGGTGTTTTGATAGGTTTACAATCTTCTAGACCAAATTTCTTAAGCATGTCTTTTATGTATTTAGATTGGTTGAAGAATATCCCGTCTTCTAATTGTTTAATTTGAAGTCCTAAGAAAAAATTAAGTTCTCCCATCATGCTCATCTCAAACTCATCATGCATGATTTTAGAGAAATCGTCACATAGGTCTTGACAAGTTGAACCGAATATAATATCATCAACATATATTTGAACTATAATAATGTGTGATTCCTTTTTCTTAGTGAAGAGAGTGTTATCAACTAAGCCCATGGTGTACTTATGATTAACTAGGAAAGTCTTAAGTCGATCATACCATGCTTTTGGAGCTTGTTTAAGACCGTATAAAGCCTTTTTAAGTTTGTATACGTGATTAGGTTTTTCAAAGTCGGTAAAACCCGGTGGTTGAGCAACATATACTTCTTCATTAATAAAACCATTTAAGAATGCACTTTTGACGTCCATTTGAAAAAGTTTAAAGTCATGTGCACATGCATATGCAAGTAAGATTGTAATAGACTCGAGACTAGCAACAGGAGCAAAAGTTTCATCGTAGTCAACGCCTTCTTGTTGATTATAACCTTGTGCTACTAGCCTAGCGTTGTTTCTAGATACAACTCCGTTTTCATCCATTTTATTTCGAAACACCCATTTTGTTCCAATTATCGTTTGATTCTTTGGTTGAGGAACTAGTGTCCAAAAATCATTTCTAATAAATTGATTTAATTCTTCTTGCATAGCTATTACCCAAGATTCATCTTTTATAGCTTCGTTTATATTTTTGGGTTCAATGGTTGATATAAAACAAAAATAGTTACTTTCATTTTGAGCTTTTGATCTTAAGATTCTTTCGTTTAGCTTACCGATTACACTATCTAATGGATGACTTTTGGATTCTTTAATGTTAACTATTTCTTTATTTAATAGTTCATCTTCCTTGTCATTATCTAAATCATTTATATTTTCAACAGCTTGACTTTCAACTAAGTCATCATCTACCAAAGGTGATGTCTTAGATGGAGGTGGACTTTCATCGAATGTTACATTCAACGATTCCTCGACTCTTAGTGTTTCTTTATTTAGGACAATGTAGGCTTTGCTATTTTGAGAATATCCAAGAAATACACCTACATAAGACTTTGGGTCAAATTTAGTAAAATAGTCCTTGGTGTTAAGTATGAAGCATTTACTCCCAAATACTTTAAAGTATCCTAATGTTGGCTTTTTTCCTTTATATAATTCATATGGAGTTTTATCTAAGAATGGTCTAATTAGGACTCGGTTTAAAATATAAGTTGATGTGTCAACGGCATTACACCAAAACTTTTGTGGGATATTTTGTTCGTTAAGCATTGTTCTATTCATCTCTTGAAGTGTCCGGTTTTTACGTTCTGCTACACCGTTAGATTGAGGAGTACGAGGAGCCGAAAAGTTATGTGTTATGCCATTTTTATCACAAAACTCACCAAATTTTATTTCATTATCAAATTCTCTACCATGATCCGTTCTAATTGATATAATGCAATTTCCTAATTGGTTTTGAATTTTCTTACTAAGAATTTCAAATTGTTCGAAAGCTTCATTTTTACTTTTCAAGAATTTTGTCCATGTATATCGCGAAAAATCATCTACTATAACTAAAGTGTAGAAGTTACCTCCATAACATTGTATAGCGGATGGACCGAACAAATCCATATGCAAAAGTTCTAGACACCTAGATGTGGACACCATATTTTTAGCCTTATGGCTATTATGAACTTGTTTACTAATTTTACAAGCATCACAAAAGTGTTGGTCGTATTTCAACTTGGGAAGGTTTCTAACTAATTCTTTAGAAGAAAGAGATTGAATGAGTCTCATATTCGCATGGCCTAAGCGTCTATGCCAAAGAGTTGAGGTTTCATCTAATGAGGTAAGACAAAGTTTATCTCTAGATGTTTTATCAATTTTCATGACGTATACATTATCTTAAGAACTCCTTTAGCTATTGTTATCCCATTTTTAAGTATTTTACTTTCGTTTTCACTAAAGAGGACGTTATACTTTTTACGACAAAGTTGACTAACACTAAGAAGATTAAAACCTAAATTGTCAACGTGAGCAACATCATCAATAGATAGAGAGTCATGAGAGATAGTACCTTTTCCGATGATTTTACTTTTAAGCTTGCTACCAAAGGTGACATTACCTCCATCGTAAACTTGATATGTTGAGAAAAGACTTTTGTTTCCCGTCATGTGTCTTGAGCAACCACTATCTTTGATCCATTCGTCCGGTTCCAAACACACTTTCAAGCAAACCTATTTTGTAATAAGCACTCAAACATTTGGTCCCCAATATCTCATGGGTCTATTTTGGTTAAACATACCATTACCTTGATTCATGTAAGGAAATGGTGGATATGGGTTCCAAGATAAATAATTTGGAACTTGATGTTGTCTAGGTAAATTTTGACCCCAACTATTTTGAAAATAGGGTTGTGTGTTGTAGTTGCTTTTGGAAAGGGACGTTTGGATATAGGTGTTTTTGGTCTTGTTTGGGTAGTTCTAGTTCTAAATTCATTTTTAGCAAGTCCCACTCCTATTTTAATGGCTGGTTTAAGTTTGGTTTCTGTTGAACTAGTGCTAGACTTCTTTGTAACTTTAACAAATTCATTGCGGTTGGTTGCTAAAGTTTTCTGTTCTGCTGCAGTTCCTACGGAACCAATGGGTCCAACGGACGGAACCAAATCGTTGGTTCCGTCTGTTCCGTGGGATGCTGCAGGTGTTTTTTTTCCTTTTCTTGTTCATTTTCGTCTTGTTTCTTTAAACTACTTATTGACCCTGACTTCATAAATCCTATCCCCGTTTTATCAAAGGGTGATTTTTGGAGTTTCATTATTTCATCCGCACAACTAATACTTTTATCAAACTTCTTAAATTTTGAGTTTTGTTTAATAAGATTTTCTTGTGTGATCTTAAGCTTCTCGATTTCAAGTTTAAACTCTTGACATGATTTGCATGTTGTGTCAATGTTTTTACTCTTTTCTAAACGTTTAGCTTTTTCTTTTAATTCATAAACTTCATTCTCTAAAAATTCCTTTTTAGTTTTCAAAAATTTGTTTTTGTTTATGATTTTCAAACTTAACTCACAAAGTTTGTTGTATTGTTGTTGTAAAGTGTCATCATCAATAGAAGAGAAAGATGAATCGGAATGTACCTCATTTGAGTCTTGAGCCATAAGAGCTACCTCGTCATTTTTTGGCTCCTCATCGTCATTCTCACTATCACTCCAAGCACCTCTTACAAAAGCACTTTGAGTTTTGTTTTTGGGTGGTTTTGGACATTCTCCTATTAAATGATTTGTATCTCCGCATCTAAAACACTTTCTTTCATTTTTGACTTTCTTGTCATCATGACTTTTTCGTGAAAATTTCTTTTCATCTTTAGGTTGCCTTACAAACTTTCCTCTTCTTCGAAAGAACTTCTTAAAGTCTCTAACCGCCATAGCATATTCTTCATCTTCACTATCCGAACTTGATTCCTCGTCTTCACTTGATTCAACTCTAGCTTTCAAGGCAATGGACTTAATCCTTTCTTNAACGCTCTAATTATACATATTCCTTGAGCGTTATACTATATGTTTTATGATCATTTGATGTGAACTTTTGGTACTTAATAGCATAAAATGAATGCAGGTTCGCTCTCGGATGATCTGAGCATGATACATCTCAAAACCTACTATTTCGCCACTTGAAGTAAATAAATAAGAAGTCTTCCATGATTAGCTTTTCATGCAAGCCAAGTGCGCCGGTTTTCCAGTCTTGTGCGCCGCACTTTCCTCTCGGTCAAAGGAAGTCAATATATAATATTAAATAAAAGTTCGCCGGTCTTACAAATAAAGTGTGTCGTACTTCCTATGCATTTATGAAGCTTTGGCGCCAAGAAAATAAGAAAGTGTGCCGCACTCACAAATCATGTGTGCCATTACTTCGCATAACAGAATGCCTATAAATAGAGCTCATTTACAAGCATTTGAACTCTCCACTCTATAACCAATTTCCACTAAGTTAAGCTTGAAGTAATACGTGATCCAGAGCCATTTGCAGGGGTGAACGAATCAGAACAGGGGGTGTTAAGTACTTGTTGGTGTCGAATTCTTGGTTACTTGTGACACTTGTGTAATCATTTTATCAATCCAATCTGTATGTCTCTTGTTTACTATTTACTCGCTTCTGTTGTTATGAACTCATTAGCCATGAGAGGCTAAACCTCTTGTAATTGCTTAGATATGTGAATATAATAAAGCGACTTATGATTATGTTTTGATCTCTACCAATTTCAAGTTTATATTGTGAACTATTTCATCTCTAGTCTTATTATGTTTATTTATTGAAACTGGTTGAATATAATATGTTGGGATAGGTCGAAAGAACCAACATGTTAAACGCAATTCTAAGAACTTGTCTGCGTTACTAGTCATTGAAAGGAGAAATCCACTTAGAAGAATCAATAATAATCTATACTTGACATGAAATACTATTTCGAGAGAAATCACTTAATGGGTAAATATGAATCTTGAATTGAACGTACGAGTTATGAAATTTCTCTTTTGACGAAAATAGCTTTCTTATAAGTTGTGCTCCTTTATCAAACTGAGATCAAACATAAGCATCGTCACTTGATTATCTAAGCTATCCAAGCAATCATTTGTTTTAATATTTGAATTCCTTGTATTTCTATAATCGTTATTTGTCTTGATTTACTAATTATTATACTTAATCCGAACGAACTAAGTCCCTGTGGATACGACCTGGTCTTACCTTAATCTAATACTACCAACGGGGGTTATACTTTACCCGTGTGTTTGGTTTATTAAAATCGGTGAAACTAGTATTATAAATTTAAAGCTTTCCTTACACATCAGATGCCCAATAAACTTGAAGAGAAGAGAAAATAGAAGCTATAAGTTGTAGCCTGCCAGCAAATGTTAAGTTCCTATTCTTCCAGTCACCCAACCTTCTCATCATAACATCAATAAGACCACTACAATCAATCTTAGTCAGTCTCTTAGAAATCATAGGGACACCCAAATACCTAAAAGGCAGAGACCCTTCACTAAAAGGCATAACTAATTTAATATCAGCCTTGATACTATCAGAAACATTACCAAAAAAAACTATTACTCTTACTTGGACTAGGATATAAGCCAGAACTTAAAGTAAACTCATCTAACCCCCTTCTTAACACTGAGGCAGAAATACTATCACCATGACACATGAGTAATAGATCATCAGCAAAGCATAGACTCACAAGCTCAAGCTCCTTAAACTGAGGCATAACACACACGTTTTTACAGGTTAACTCACATTAACATGCATGTTTCATTCTTACTTATTTACGTTTATAACCTATTTTTAATATGTAGATTAGAGGTTGAAAAGAGTGTCCCAAAGCCAAAAAAGAAATGTATATCAACAGATATGAAAGATTCCAAAAACGGAAATAAAATCATCATAAGCGTTTCATGATTTCATGTTAAGTATTTTATGTTATTCGTATACCTATATTTAACGAAACCAACGATTAGTTTTATCTGTTATAACGTATATGTGTCTCATATATCGAACAAGAGCATGAGAACGAAAATAAGTGATACCTTGGTCGGATATAGGAACGCATAAAAGACCACACAAAACTGAAACCAGGACTTATCGAATCAATACCAAACCCGCCTTCGAACACAAATCCAAATAAGTCGAACCAAATCAATGCCACAAATATGTCATACCAACCCAACCAGAAACAAGACCGATTCACCACCTTATCTACCTTCGTACCTTATTTTCTTGTAGAACACAATGAGTAGCCGCTAATATGTATTTATTAGGGTTTTCGTGTGTAAGATTTTAAAATGGTATACTGATTTAAATGGGAGACGCATGGGGGTAAGAGCTGGGATTTTCAGAGTCTTAGGAGACTTTTTCTCTTCAAATCTTTTAAAATAATAAGATCATATATTCAAATGTGTAGTTGTCTACAAGTTTAAAATATAATTTGGACCCCATATAGACTTGTGTATACGTATGGTATGAACTAGAAAAGTATTCAAGCCATTCAATGATTCACTAAACGTGTTATATCAATTTAATATATATATATATATATATATATATATATATATATATATATATATATATATATATATATATATATATATATATATATATATATATATATATATAGTGTGTGTGTGTGTGTGTATGTGTGTGTGTGTGTGTGTCGAATTCTTATATACATAAGTAGTAGGTTTAGATATTATGTAGATTTCCAAATCACCAAGTTCAAAACTTAGGTTATGTTCACAAAACTTAGGTAAAGTTCAAATTATATGGGAATTTAAGAAAACGGATTTTAGGGTTTTACAATAAGTGTACACCATGCAAAGGTTAGTCTAGTCTGTATCTACCTAGACTAATTGTGCAACAAGTAACCATGTAAACGTGATAAGTGTACAGTTTTCTAGGTAGATACAGACTAAAGGCGAAATGTACAATAGGATTTTATGACAAAAAAGTATTAAACCCGACTTATCATTGAAAAGGGGGAATAAAGTGTTGAAAAAAGCATACAACACCAACCACAAATATGGATCTCATGTGTGTATATATTTGCATCATTTTCCCTCACTTCACCTCATTTTACTCTCCATTTTTATCACTTTCTTCACCATATTTGCATCACTTTCTTCGAAATATGTCGACTGGCAAAAGAGTTAAGTTCGAGCATAATGTTGATGATAGAAAATGGTCAAACAAGGTACTAAGAGAGGTCAATTTCTAGAGGTTTATGAGAGATATGGCCCAAATACCAAGGCTTTCGGTAGACTTCTTTTATTTCCTAATTTGCATGCGACAAGTCCTAGCATTAGTATGAGTACGTTGACCGCGTAAGGGTGATCCATCTTGATGATGAATTCCAAGATAACAAGAAATAGAAATTAATTGTTCGATTTTTGCTTGTTCTCCCCTCTTCAATTCCCAATAAACAACATGATCTTGACCTATCATTTGTTCAATTTGGTCGATCTGATAGTTAGTTAATTCTTTTATCTTTAAGTTCCTACTGATACCTAATCGATAACGAACCAGAATGGCTTTTTTAGGCCAATCGAAGAACCAATTGCAGCTGAATTTTCGAAGAGCTAAGATGACAAGTATACGGTGAGGAACAAGTAGAAGCTGTTAAACCAAGTGGTAGTCTTAAACTTAAGGTACCACAGTCGCAAGATGAGGGTCCTAGTAGCATTTGCAATCTTGTAGGGAACCAACCTAGAATCAAGGAGACACTTAGAGGCAAGTCAACCATATGGCAAGACTATAATGATGAACCAAACCAACAAGGAAAATGAAAAAAATTGTTATAGGCTACTTTTTTATAGGCTTTGATTTTAGACAATGTGGTTTATGTACAGTGTTTTGTTTTTTATCCCATATATTTTGTGTTTTGCAAAAATATGCTGACCTTTTGATGACGTACCCTCCGCTCTGCTAACGAGCGTTATCGTCACCCTGGTACTTAGCTTACCATTTGTACAAAGGGTAATGATGTACCCTCCTAAAGGATGAAGCCTACACCTTCGTCCTACACATAATGGTGGCGTAAAGTCATTCATAATGGCTACCGCAAGGGAATCCGCCAACCTTCATCCAAAGCACTCATAGTGTCTAACCTCTGTCACGGTTTGGAGGGGCCTCCATCACTGTTTGAAGGGGCCCTCCATCACTGTTAGGAGGGGCCCTCCGTCACGGTTAGGAGGGGCCCTCCATCACGATTAGCAGGGGCCCTTCGTCACGGTTAGTAGGGGCCCTCCTTCATGGTTAGGAAGGGCCCTCCGTCATGGTTAGCAGGGGCCCTCTGTCACTCTTCGGAGGAGCCTAATTCATGACCTGGTCCTACCCACGTCCCCTCTTTCTCCTTAGCCTTCCCACTAAACCAGGAAGAGTGGGGCATTAAGCCCTAGCGGTTACCACAAATCATGGGACACCCCCATGATCTCCTAAAATCATGGGACGTCCCCATGATCTCCTGAAAACGTGCAAGCACTCCTCCAAGCTATTTTCTTCCCCTATAAATAGTCTTGGACGAGTCACAAGTCTGGTATGCAATCTCTACAACTCCACTTTACTACGAATTTCACTAAACTTGCCATACAAAATACTTATTCACACGCCGGAGGTGGTTCGCAGGATCCAACCCCTGCGTAATCACTTAACGTACTGTCTTCTATTTCTTATTTTCAGGTTATCTTACACTCGACATCACCACCATCACCCCTAATTCCGTTAATCACCATTGACGGCCTGGTATGTGCATCTTTTTGTACGATCAGTGGCGCCATCCGTGGGACTCGCAATAATAAGTCCCTTTTTTCCGAGTCAAATAACCGTCTTCCATAAATAACGGTCGATTTCAACCACAATTCCCTACATCCTTGTTACAACATGGAAACACCACTAAAATCTTCACTTTTATCTCTCATCACGAGATTTTCCTCCAACCACAAACTTTATGTTTACCATTTCAATAGCTTTTGTCGGGTTTAAACAGAGCCGTCTCTGTTACGGCCTACATTATGTTCTGAATTGGAGAAGAAAGGCCTCTTTCAGTTCATTTTATGATGAAGGTCCAAATTCAATAACCTTCGTAGGGGCCTCCTTCTCAGTTCATTTTATGAAAAGGTCCAAATTTAATAACCTTTGTATGGGCCTCCTTCTGGGTTCATTTTACGAAGAAGGTTCAAATTCAATAACCTTCGTAGGGGCCTCCTTCTTAGTTAATTTTATGAAGAAGGTTCAAATTCAATAACCTTCGTAGGGGCCTCCTTCTCAGTTCATTTTATGAAGAAGGTCCAAATTTAATAACCTTCGTAGGGGCCTCCTTCTGGGTTCATTTTACGAACAAGGTTCAAATTCAATAACCTTTGTAGAGGCCTCCTTCTCAGTTCATTTTATGAAGAAGGTTCAAATTAAATAACCTTCGTAGGGGCCTCCTTCTCAGTTCATTTTATGAAGAAGGTCCAAATTTAATAACCTTCGTAGGGGCCTCCTTCTGGGTTCATTTTAGGAAGAAGGTTCAAATTCAATAACCTTCGTAGGGGCCTCCTTCTCAGTTCATTTTATGAAGAAGGCTCAAATTCAATAACCTTCGTAGGGGCCTCCTTCTGGGTTCATTTTACGAAGAGGGTTCAAATTCAATAACCTTCGTCGGGGCCTCCTTCTGGGTTCTTTCAGGTTCAGATTTAATAACCTTCGTAGGAGCCTCTGTTTGGGTTCATTTTACGAAGGAGGTTCAATAGCCTTCGTAGGAGCCTATGTTTGGGTTCATTTTACGAATAAGGTTCAATAACCTTCGTAGGAGCCTCGGTTTGGGTTCACTTTACGAAGAAGGTTCAATGGCCTTCGTAAGAGCCCTTGTTTGGGTTTGAACTATGAAAAAGGAGCCTCTGTTTGGGTTCATTTTAAGAGGAAGGGTCGAATTCAACCACCTCTGTGGCAATCTTTGTGACCTTTGTCGTAGCCTCTGTTGCAGCCCTCGCAATAACCTGCAACCTCGGTGGCAGCCTTTGTAGCAGCCTCCAACCTCTATGGTAGTCTTTTCAGCAGCCTACAACCTCTATTACAGCCTCCTTCGTAGCCTCTGGCGTAACCT
Source organism: Artemisia annua (assembly GCA_014162995.1). Lineage (NCBI taxonomy): Eukaryota > Viridiplantae > Streptophyta > Magnoliopsida > Asterales > Asteraceae > Artemisia > Artemisia annua. The sequence goes on along the minus strand of LBNU01026307.1, from coordinate 95,447 downwards.
CTGCTCGGGTTTGTTCGAAGGAGAAGGCTCGAAATCAATAGTCCTTCGTTCTGGTATTCGTGGCAGCTTACGTTGAAACCTTGGTGAGGGTTCATTCAAGGAATTGGAACACATAATGGGACCTTCAAGTAGGGTTGGAACCTTCCTTCGCACAAAGCCTATCACAAGATAGGCAACAAAGACTGTGCAACAATGACAGAGGATACCCTTGTCAATCTGGTATGTTTTCTACGAAACTAATATGCAATATTGCCTCTGTTTCACTACACAGCATATTATCTACATATGAAACTTTTGATGTCTATTAAGAACACTATAAACCATCTTTTAATAAATCTCTGCATATAACACAATGATCATTAGAGATCGTACAACATTGACAGAGGATACTTTATGTTCCTAGAACCTCTGTTAGAGCTTTAATTTTGCTTTTAGCATAAAATACAATCCACGCGTATTAAATACATGATGTTCTTTAATAGGTCTTAAGTAACTTTCTACCAAGCTTTACCATGTCACCTGTGATGATAAGTCCATTGTAGACAAAGCCTCTTTTGACAAGGCATTTAACACAAGCTCTGTTGAGATGACAGAGACTCACACTCACGTATTAGATAGTAACAAACCTTCTCGAAGAATTTACATGCTATTATCATATATTTTGAGATGACGGAGCGTTACACATGTTGACATAAGTCTCTGTCGATATGACTATGGAGCATCACATATGCTGACATAAGCCTCTGTCTACACAACTACAGAGCATAGCCTCTGATTCAATGGTGTCTCTGTCGAGACGATTACAGAGCATGGCCTCTGTTCACACATTCCATAAGTCTCTATCGAGACGACTGCAGAGCATAGCTACCTCACATAATTCATAAGTGTCTCTGTCGACACAGTTACAGAGCATAGCCTCTTATTCATAAATGTCCTCGTCGACATGACTACGTAGCATAGCCTCTGTGCGTATAATTTATATGCGTCTATGTAGACAAAATTACAGAGCATCGACTCTGCCAGTATAATTACATAATCTCATTCCATCTGCGTATAATAGTTACCACTTTCAAAACACTTAGTTTGTTTTCAATTTATGTATCGCATTCTTCTCATTTTGGGAAAGAAGCATTAATGGTAGGTATCCTAGTTTTCATTTATTCAAATGATGTAATCCTCCCTACCCAATTAATGATATAACGTATTTCCCTCGAAACTCTTGTTTCGTTTTATACAACAAAGATTTATTCAGCCAAGTAATTCAAGTTTTAATGTTCGAAGGATGATTCAAGATACATATATCTTGTATACAAAAAACATCCATTACAATTCACATTAACTTTCCTAAGAGTCTTAGGGTATTCCAAGCCCTTTGTACCGAAAGGACAAAGACGGAGTGGGTCGTGACCCTCTGTCAGCGGTCAAATTATACGATTGCTAAAAATCTTGGTTCAAAGTACACACAATAAGGTTATGTATCTACTATAGCCTTAGGTTGTATATTAACGTTAATAAATAACGTTAGAGAAGAGAAGCATGGTAACAAAAGCGGACACCGTCCGTCATTATTAGATATAAATAACGCTAACATACATAGCATACGGCCGAAGCCCATAAGACAAACAAAAAATTTTCATAGAAGGGCCGAGGCCCAGAGAGCATAAACATAAAAGGTGAGGGAAATCACTCCCCACCTACGATACTTAAAATCCTAAACAAGGGATATTATTTTAACATGCATAAAGGCCATAGCCTAACAAAAGAAGTTAAGTAAATTGTCCAATGACTACTACTTTGCTTAAATGGAGTCCATAGGCTTCATACACATACAAAATATACAACCTTTGAGGTTTATATTACTTAATTCGAAAGCAATATATTTAAAGTATATACATCACTTTCGATTGAGGGGCTTGATGATATACCCTCTGTTCAGTTTGAAGGTCTCCCCTTCATACTCACTTCGGATACTACATTCCGATACACTTGGCAAACCTCCTAAAATCTTTATTGGCGTAAAACTAATCATCTTTGATCTAGTTACCAGTTGGGAACTCGCCAATCGAAGCCTTAAGCCTTTCGGGGTATGCTCTTCGAAGATACTAACACAAAGGTTTCATAAGACCAAGTCAAACCTACATTCAAAACCCTGTCAAGGCTTCCCCGCTAAGATAGGGATCGTGGAACATTAGCTAAGTGGTTGTCTAAAATCATGGGACACCCCCATGATCCTTGGATCAGGTACAGAAGCCTGACAGAGCCTAATATATGCTATAATATGCCATTATGGCGTAAACATTATAAAACAAAGCCAAGTTTACATGCAAACCTTGGTACCTTTTGACAACTCAGCGTATGTACAAATAGGTTCTGATGAAATTCGCTTAGAACTAAAAGCGAAAGTTATATGGCAAAACCTAATACACACGCTCCTTATATAATAAGGGGTTTCAGGACAATTTAAGTATAATCTCACGCCTCTTACGAAGGCATAACATTAGACTGGGGGGCTTAATGAGGTATTCACCACGATAGTGTCAAACAAGTATAGCTACTTTTATATTGGACTTGACAAAACAAAAGTAGTAGAAATTGTTAACAAGTTGTTTTAATGAAGCAATGATAAGTCTAAAGCCATGCACTCTTCGCATGCATAACATTAGACTAGGGGGCTTGATGACGTACCCTCCGCTCTGCTAACGAGCGTCATCACTCTGGTACTTAGCTTACCATTTGTACAAAGGGTAATGATGTACCCTCCTAAAGGATGAAGCCTACACCTTCGTCCTACACATAATGGTGGCGTAAAGTCATTCATAATGGCTACCGCAAGGGAATCCGCCAACCTTCATCCAAATCACTCATAGTGTCTAACCTCTGTCACGGTTTGGAGGGGTCTCCATCACTGTTTGAAGGGGCCCACCATCACTGTTCGAATGGGCTCTCCATCACTGTTCGAAGGGGCCCATCACTGTTAGGAGGGGCCCTCCGTCACGATTAGCAGGGGCCCTCCATCACGGTTAGGAGAGGCCCTCCATCACAGTTAGCAGGGGCCCTCCATCATGGTTAGGAGGGGCCCTTCGTCACGGTTAGTAGGGGCCCTCCGTCACGGTTAGGAGGGGCTCTCCATAATGGTTAGCAGGGGCCCTCCGTCACTCTTCGGAGGAGCCTAATTCATGACCTGGTCCTACCCACGTCCCCTCTTTCTCCTTAGCCTTCCCACTAAACCAGGAAGAGTGGGGCACTAAGCCCTAGCGGTTACCACAAATCATGGGACACCCCCATGATCTCCTAAAATCATGGGACGCCCCCATGATCTCCTAAAAACATGCAAGCACTCCTCCAAGCTATTTTCTTCCCCTATAAATAGTCTTGGACGAGCCACAAGTCTGGTATGCAATCTCTACAACTTCACTTTACTACGAATTTCACTAAACTTATCATACCAAATACTTATTCACACGCCGGAGGTAGTTCGCAGGGTCCAACCCCTGCGCAATCACTTAATGCAGTGTCTTCTATTTCTTATTTTCAGGTTATCTTGCACTCGGCATTACCACCATCACCCCTAATTCCGTTAATCACCATTGACGGCCTGGTATGTGCATCTTTTTGTACGATCACCTTTGTTTCCACATACTTAATAGTTGTGTAAGTTTCAGGGACCAATTGTGTAAATTACTCTTTTTTTGACATATTGATATAATATGATATATGGGGAAAAGTATGAAATGTTTACTCACTATTCACTTTGAGATTCTCGATGACTAGCTGCTTAGTTACCATTATTGATCTTCTATTTAAGAAACAGTTTATTGCTTAATAAGCATCTGCTATCTTTTAAAAAAACAAATTTAATTAAAACACACACACACACACACACACATATATATTTTTTTTATTGTCTTCAGCTCCTTTAAAGATCATGTCTGGTTGTGTTGTGTTATGTGATGAATTAGCATCTATGGTTAAGTCAAAGTTAGTCACAGAAATGATGCGTGTTCACTATGATCGAGAGGTTCAAGCAACTTTTTATGATGAAGATGTTCTGAGAGGAAAAGTTTTGGAGATAAGTGAGCGTATGAATCATTGAGCTAAATCGATAAAGGGGCTGCAACTTCTATGTGGTTCTGATTCATCTATTGATAAATATCCGATCTGAGGAGGATGCAACAAGAAGACCTGGCAGAGGGTGCTAGGTTGATGATTTGTGTTGCACAGAAGCTTGTGCATCTTCATGATTTGTTTGCTTTTATCAAGAAGCTGCAAGCTATGGAGATTTGATGTGGTTTGTTTGTTGTTTAAGCTATCCTTTTGTGGTCTATGGGGTATTAATGTTTCTTTTGGGGGTACCTTCTTTGTTGGTCAAGTGTTATGCTTTCTCTTGTTTAGCCTATGATGCTTATGAGCTTATGATGTTGTGTATGTATTAAGCTCTCTTCAGTTTATGTACAAGTATGTAGTTGGATATGTACAACTATCTAATTTATTTTTGAACTTTTAGCTGTCCATGTTTTTTTACCTTTATTTTCACCCATTCATTTTGGTATTGTTTGTGTCTTTTACAGTTGTAACCATTTATTTTTTACTTATATCAAGTCAAAAAAAGTAACTTGTACAAAATGTGAAACATGCAATACCACAAAAAGAAACTGTCCATAATTGTTGTACAAATACAACAAATAATTTGCCAAAATGTACCAATACATAAACTAACATCATAAACTACCATTAGAATATGTCCATAACATCAACAAAGCAGCTAAACAATAGCAACAACCATCATAACCTGCTCTGTAACACCCCCAAAAATAGACAATCGCGGAAGCATACAAGCATTTGGGGTGCTATGAAATAGGAAATCACAACACGAGATAAAGAGAACGGAGTAGAAATCCGTTTCAAATATATTACATAAATGTTATGTCAAATGTAATACATAAGTTCAAGTTTTATAAAATAAGGCCCAGTTACATGACTGTCCCATAGTTTTCAGAGTCACGCTTGTGTAAAAACACTTAAGATTCTTATGACCTCGCCATGCGCTGCCATCAATACAATCATACTTTAAGCACCTGAAAAACATGCTAAAAGTCAGCTAACGCTGGTGAGTCTATAGGTTTAAATTAAATAGCACATATGGACCATAGCAAATATTCAGCAAGTACACACTAAACCCGTATGCAACACTAAGCTCAACCACCGAACTAGACAAGAATGCCAAAGGCATTAAATATAATATAAGTGCCCACGAGTGATAATCCCCAGTCACTCGGCGAAAGGTCGTCATGGTATACGTTCGCCTTGACCACCGTACGGCCAACCGAACGGAGGAGTCACCCTCAATAGATCTATTTATATCATACGCGTTTCCCAGCAGGAATTGACGGTGTTGATAATGGGCAAATGGGATTCAAGCAAACTTAGGTTTCCGCATACTAGTGTATAAAGATAAGTTCAGTTTCGGTCCATGAAAACAGTTTTTGCATGTTTCTCACCCCAAGGTTTATAAAACAGTACTTATAAGAAAATGAGGCTATAAACTCACCTTAAGAGATAGCAATCCGCTAGTCAAATAGTAAATCGTGCAACCGCTCCGACACGCGACCTAGGTAAGTATGGTATGACTTAGTACAACGTTCATGTGTTAAGTGCTTGACTCTTTTGAAAAGGTTTTTACGTTAAGTGTTACCATGTGCTTGTTTATTTCTTGCTTGTTGTGTGGTACGTACGTTTCAAATGTAATTTATTAGGAAAACTCGTGATAATGGCTCGTGGCGATAGTGAATGATGTGAAGGTGTTTAACGGAACATCTGTTTATTGCATTCATCGTCTTAGTACATAGTAATATATATATAAATAGTTTATATATATATATTATGATATATAATATGTTATATTATGTATATTATATATACTATATAGATATATATATCGTATATATATATATATTATATATATATATATACTATAATATATACGGTATATATATACATATTATAATAGAATACTTAAGTATTTAATTAGTTTAGTTTATAATTAATTAAATATGCTTGAGAAAATTTATAACTTTATATTTGTGAAGGATATTTATTATAAATGTACTTTATTATTAATATAATTAGGATATTAAAGTCCTCTGATAATTAGTATATATTATACTTATTTTAGAAAAGTATATAAAGGATATTTTCGTAAACTCTAGTTGTATAATTTTAAGTAAATTTGCATGACCGTTCGTTGTTAAAGTCATTTTCTGCAAGATTGTTGCGATCATCTCGAAAATAATTTACAGTCTCTTGTACGGTAAAATTTAGTAGCAATACTATGTTTCGTCAATAAATATTTCGTAATCCGTTCTACATTATAAAAATAATCTCCGTATGTCTAAATATATGTAAAAACTCGTTTTCGTCATCCGAAATATTTATTGGGCTTAAATTTCACTATTGGGCCCGTTAACCCAATATTAGCCCAAAACTATATAATACGGTTTTAGTTACGTTTAATATATAATTATATATCAAAATTAATTTCTACACGTCCGATAATAATTTTTGGTCAAAAAGTCAAAGTTGGAAAATTGTCCATTGGGCTCGGCCCAACTGTCAACGAGTTCCATATTGGGCTCATTGGGCCCATTGGCCCAATAACAAATTTCGTTGTTTAATTTTTATATATCTTTTATAATTAAACATAATTAACTCTTTTAATGATGTTTAATCCTTAAAACACAAAGTTTAGTCAATATTATTTTTACTCAACTAAAAATAATATGGTTCGACTAAATAAAATGAATTTTACCAAAAATTATATTTTTAACTAATTATTTATAATTAGTTAAAGTTACTTAAATATGTAATTAATTATAATCCTTCAAGTAAAACTTCCACCAATTCACCACTTGAGCCAAAATGTTTATTTTTCAAAACTCCAATAATCTCTTATTTTTATTTTGGCCGAATTATTTATATATACACATAAGTGTATATATTGTCTTAAACTCGCGTAATTAGTGTAATTCACATTTGTACCACTAAATTAATACCACAAGCAACAAGATTTACCACACAAGCAAGAATTTATACATATGAACTAGTAGCATTTAATGAAGTTAAGTTTACATGTATGCAAGACAATATATATATATTTTTCATCTTGACAAAATATGTATATTTAGCACTTGGTAACCTCATTTAACATCACAAGAACATGAATTTAACAAGNAGTCGTTTAACTTCCCAATCCATAATCTCAATAGGTTCCTCGACAAAATTCAACCTTTCGTCGACTTGGATCTCTTCCAAAGGAATAGCAGAATCATCATCAGATAGGCACTTTTTCAAGTTACAAACATGAAAAACGTTGTGCACAGCGCTGAGTTCAGAAGGTAATGCGAGTCGATAGGCTACCGGCCTGACTCTTGCAAGAATCTCAAAAGATCAAATATAACGAGGGTTCAGCTTTCCGCGTTTACCAAATCCTTTCCATGGCGAGACCTTTAGCATCACTTTGTCACCCACTTGAAACTCAAGGGGCTTTCACCTCTTGTCAGCGTAACTCTTTTGGCGATCACGAGCAGCTTGCATACGATTCTTGATCTGTACGATTTTCTCAATAGTTTCGTGAACTAGATCTGGTCCAGTAAGTTGGCTTTCTCCGACTTCAGCCCAACAGATCGGCGATCTGCACTTACGACCATAAAGTGCTTCGTACGGTGCGGCCTTGATACTGGTGTGATAGCTGTTATTGTAGGAAAACTCGGCTAGAGGTAAATACTTATCCCAGCCGTTCCCAAAATCAATAACACACGCTTTGAGCATGTCCTCCAGTGTCTGAATAGTCCTCTCACTCTGACCATCAGTTTGAGGATGATAAGCCGTGCTCATATCAAGATCAGTTCCCAATGCATCCTGAAGCGATCTCCAAAAACTGGATGTAAAACGACTATCTCTATCAGAGATAATAGAAACTGGCACTCCATGCCTTGCCACAATTTCCTTTACGTATAGTCTTGCAAGCTTATCCNTTATCCCAGCCGTTCCCAAAATCAATAACACACGCTTTGAGCATGTCCTCCAGTGTCTGAATAGTCCTCTCACTCTGACCATCAGTTTGAGGATGATAAGCCGTGCTCATATCAAGATCAGTTCCCAATGCATCCTGAAGCGATCTCCAAAAACTGGATGTAAAACGACTATCTCTATCAGAGATAATAGAAACTGGCACTCCATGCCTTGCCACAATTTCCTTTACGTATAGTCTTGCAAGCTTATCCATACTATCGTTCTCTCTCATAGGAAGGAAATGTGCAGACTTAGTGAGACGGTCTACGATTACCCAAATCGTGTCATAACCGCTCGATGTCTTTGGCAGTTTGGTGATGAAATCCATGGTTATCTATTCCCATTTCCATTCTGGAATCTCCGGTTGTACCAATAAACCTGACGGCCTCTGGTGTTCAGCCTTAACCTCCGAGCACGTTAAGCACATGCTGACATACTTAGCTATATCCGCCTTCATGTTTGGCCACCAATATATCTTCTTCAGGTCTAAGTACATCTTGTCAGCTCCTGGGTGAATAGAGTATTTGGATTTGTGCGATTCGTGCATAATCAAATCACGAATTCCTCCGCACAGTGGAATCCAATTTCGGTCTCCATAACACAAAACTCCATCAGACCTTTTTACGAAGCCATTCTCGCTTTCCGGCATACCGTAAATTTTCTCGTCTGGTATATTCTCTTCTTTGAGTGCTTCCAGCTGAGCCTCAAGAATTTTCGCCAGAAGAGGGGAAACAATCGTCATCCCTAACGATCTTACTCCGAGTGGTCTGACCCTCTCCTTTCGACTAAGAGCATCGGCAACAACATTTGCCTTGCCCGGGTGATAACGAATCTCACAATCATAGTCGCTAAGCAATTCTAACCATCGTCGTTTTCTCATATTCAGCTCCTTCTGGTTTAAGATATGCTGTAGAATTTTGTGATCCGTGTACACCACACACTTAGTACCATAAAGGTAGTGTCTCCATATGCGTAGTGCAAACACAACTGCGCCTAACTCCAAATCATGGGTCGCTTAATTCTTCTCATGAGTTTTCAGTTGTCGAGATGCATACGCTATCACCTTTTCTCTCTGCATTAACACGGCTCCCAAACCTTTGTGTGAAGCATCGCAGTAAACGACAAAGTCTTCACTACCCTCAGGTAGGGCCAAAATAGGTGCACTGCACAACCTTTCCTTAAGGAGTTGAAAAGCTTCTTCTTCTTCATCTCCCCAGTTGTACTTCACATTCTTCTGGGTTAATGCAGTTAAAGGCTTAGCTATCTTGGAGAAACCTTCGATAAACCTTCGGCAATAGCCGGCGAGTCCTAAGAATTGGTGTACCTCTGTGGGTGTCGTAGGTGCCGCCCAATCTTTGATTGACTCAATCTTGGCTGGATCCACGTGAATACCCTGACTGTCAATCACGTGACCTAAGAATTGTACCGTAGATATCCAAAATTCACACTTCAAGAATTTGGCATATAGCTCTTCCTTCTTTAATAATTCTAAGATTAGCTTGAGGTGTTCCTCGTGCTCTTTCTCATCTTTAAAGTATATCAAGATGTCAACAATGAACACAATAACGAACTTATCCAAATACGACTTACACACTCTATTCATGAGATCCATGAATACTGCGGGTGCGTTAGTTAAGCTGAATGGCATGACTTGGAATTCGTAATGGCCATATCAAGTCCTGAATGCCGTCTTCGGGATATCCTCCTCCCTGACTCGAAGTTGATGATAACCTGATCTCAGATCGATCTTGGAGTAAACTGACGAACCCTGAAGTTGATCGAATAAGTCGTCGATTCTTGGGAGTGGGTATCGGTTCTTAATCGTTAGCTTATTCAGCTCCCGATAATCGATACACATCCTGAAGGATCCATCCTTCTTCTTAACAAACAGAACCGGAGCTCCCCAAGGCGAAGAACTCGGCCTGATAAATCCTTTTCCTGACAGCTCAGCCAACTGCTCTGACAACTCTTGCATTTCCGTAGGTGCTAGTCGATAGGGCGCTCGCGCTACCGGCGCGGCTCCTGGCACCAAGTCTATACGGAATTCAATTTGTCGAGCTGGCGGTAGTCCAGGTAAGTCTTCTGGAAAGACTTCCGGAAAATCCCTCACAATTGGCACATCTTCCAATCGCTTCTCTTTGGGACTCTTCTCTTTCTTCTCGGAGACGTGAGCTAGAAAGAGGTAGCATCCTTTCTCGATGTACTTCTGCATCTTCGTACACGAGATGATATTCAACCTTGACGAACGCGCACGATCACTTCGATCTCCCTCAATGACGAGAATCTCGTTTCCGTAAGGTACTCTGACGATCTTTTCATCACAGATGATGACGGCATGGTATCTCGATAACCAATCCATCCCTATGATGACGTCAAAACTACCTAACTCTACTGGCATGAGATCGATATTGAAAGGGTGATTTAGCAAGTTTAGAGTGCAGCCTCTTATAATGGTATCTACTCTCTCTAGATTCCCATTAGCTAATTCTACGTCAAAGACGTTATCTAAGGTGGTCGGGGCAATACCAAGTAAATAGCTAAATGCAGTCGACACAAAACTTCTATCTGCTCCCGTATCAAACAAAATCGATGCATAGCGATTATTTAAAAGGAACGTACCCGTCACCACATTCGGGTCGTTCTGAGCTTCCCTCCTGCCAACAGCATAAACTCTGGCAGTAGCTCCTCCTCCATTGCCCTGATTCCCAACACTACCAGCTGTCATCTGGTTGTTACCACCATTCCCTTGATTTCTGGGCTTCTTGCACTCACTCTTATAGTGACCCTTCTCACCACAACCAAAACAGGTTACCTCTGCCTTACGGTTGTTGGGTGGTGCAGCTTGAGCAGTAGCTAGGGATCTAGACCGACAGTTCTTGGCCATATGCCCCACTCTCTGGCAATTACGGCACTTAACTGTACACTCTCCCCGATGATGTAGCTTGCAGCGGTTACAGAGAGGTGCGTCCCCTACGTACTCTCTCTTCTCAGACGTACCAGCTGCATATGCCTTAGCTACATTCTGCTTCTTGTGCTGAGATTGACCACTGTTACTCCTAGCATGATTCTCCCACTTTCTCTTGTGGTCATTGCTCTTCTCTGGAGTTTCTTCCAATAGCTGGTCCATCAGCTTGTTCGCTATTTCCATAGTCTCATGCAGATCCTTAGCCTTGGAAGTAGTCACACTTCCCTTAATCACTTGAGGCAATCCTCCCACATACCTCTCAAGCAACCTGGTCTCAGTCTGAACCATTTCTGGGCACAACAACACTAGCTCTTGAAACCTCTGGTTATAAGCAGCCATGTTGTTATTCTGTACCTTCAGGTTCCAGAACTCAACTTCCAACTTCATCACCTCATTACGTGGGCAGTACTTCCTGAGTACCATTTCCTTGAAATTCTCCCACGACATGGCATAAGCAATCTCAATACCAGCTGACTTCTTGTAGTTGTTCCACCAGGTCAAAGCAGCATCCATGAGAGTGAAAGATGCGTACTTAACCCGATTCTCTTCACTACAGCCACTGATATGGAACACAGTCTCTAACTTCTCAATCCATCTCAACAATCCAATGGCTCCCTCTGTTCCTCTGAATCCTCCTTCCATCACCTTCTTGAATTCATTGTAGGAACAGCCACGATTGTTGGTGGGTGGTCTTGAAGTTTCAGTGTTAGTTGTTGAGTTGTTTGCTGCAGTGAGTGCGGCGGCTACTCGATCACTGACTAGCTGATCAAGTGTGGCATGGTTCACTGCTGGCGGATTTGTCGCGGTCCTGGGTGGGACTGCATCCTCAGCAATTCTTCCACGTGTAGCCCTTGCCGGAATAGCATTTTCCGCAGTTCTGCCTCGCGCAACTCTCGTTGGAGTCGGTGGGTTAGCAGTTCTTCCTCGAGTAGATCTGGTTGACTTTCGCTGGGGTACCATTTATCTGTATCACAAAAGATGGCGATAAATGAGATCTTGTGTATGGATAAGAATGTCACATGAATATGTAAATATCATAGACACAATGCAAGGATAAAGTCAACAAATAGGGGAAACGAACAATCGAATAGATAAACTAAGCTTGTTATATTTATAAATCGAATCTGGAGTTCACAAAATTACAAGCTAGTTTAGAATGTCATCACTAACTGATGACTCATCAGTTTAGTGGAAAATACAAGATCCTACGAATCTAGACTAAGAACGATCGCGCTCGGCGCGCATCTGATCAAATGTTGCTGTCATCCCTCCAATGGCAGCCTCCAAATGAGTCACACGAAGTCTGAGCTCGGCGTTCTCTGCCATCACTGCTCCAATCATGTACTCAGCAGTCTCAATCCTCTGCCACTGAGCACGCTGAGAACCTCGAGCTCTACCAGGCATCCTATAAGTCTGGTGATGACCACTCCTCAAGTCCCTCACCTGAGCTCCCAACACTCCAAGCTCTCTACCATGCATCCTCTCAAAAGCCTCAAATCTAGCCTGGAGTCCAACTCTCTCCCTACGATCACCATACAACTCCTCAAACAATACACAAGCAGCCCTGTCAATCGTACCAACACGCCTCTCTATCCTCTGCAGGCAGTCAGACTGTTCCAACCTCTGAATCTGATCAGAATGAACCTCCAACAATAAATCCTGATTAGCTAACTGCACATGTATCTCCTGTATGGCAGTCATCTCCTCACCCATATCTGGTAAATCTGGATGTAGGGATACTGCCTGTGAGGACGGTGGGGAAGGTATCGGTGAAGTAGGTGGCACGAATGGAGGTGTTGACGGAGTATACTCTGGACTGGCAGCCTGAACTGTAACACATGGAATGTCTACCCACTGAGCAACCCCTGAACTCTGTACTTGAGCATCCCTGGAGCTCTGTCCGATCTCAAATACACCCTGAACATCCTCCATAACACCCTTGCCATTAGATGGCACATCTCTCCCTAACTCACCATCAATCTGCATATCACCAGCAGTAGGCTCAACCGGTGCTGTCTCAACCTGAACCTGTACCGAATCAACTGCTGGATCCTCCATTGGATCCTCCATCGGATCCTCATCCTCATCAGAATAGGATGATACAGATCTCCGTAATCGCTGACGTGGCGGAGAATAATCTGGAGATGAAACCGGTGAATGAGCTGGAGATGGAGTAGAGGTATCTGTATAACCATAACGAGACCTCACGGGTGATGATGTCAACACTGATGAACGCTGCATGTGACACCCGCGCACTCTCCTATAAGAGTGTCGGCGCCTGATAGGTGGGTCAACTGGTGCATGCTGTGTCATAGTGTAGAGCTGAGCAGGAGATGAACGATGAGCTGAAGCAAATCGAGGTAGGAATGGTGAAACTGATGCTGGAGCTGTGTGTGTGGACTGAGTAGCAGCACTGATAACTTCCATAAGCGGGTTATCCGCAAATGAAACTGGCTGACGGGAAGGAGATGAGTATCCAACGGATAGTATAGGCTCCACAACATCGAACTGACGAGACATGGTCTGTGACAAATACGGTGCGGTATGTGTAAGTATAAAGAAAATACTTATATTATATATATTAAGTAAATACTAACAGTACAGTATAACACTAAAATATATAAAACAAAAGTCATATAAATCATGGCAAACGGAGTAGGCAGGCATCTGGCGGTCATAAGGAACATTTTTGTAAAAATGGTTATAGTTTAGGTTTTTAATTTACCTAGTTCTCTATAACCTAGGCTCTGATACCAATCTGTAACACCCTCAAAAATAGACAATCGCGGAAGCATACAAGCATTTGGGGTGCTACGAAATAGGAAATCACAACACGAGATAAAGAGAACGGAGTAGAAATCCGTTTAAATATATTACATAATTGTTATGTCAAATGTAATACATAAGTTCAAGTTTTATAAAATAAGGCCCAGTTACATGAATGTCCCATAGTTTTCAGAGTCACGCTTGTGTAAAAACACTTAAGATTCTTATGACCTCGCCATGCACTGCCATCAATACAATCATACTTTAAGCACCTGAAAAACATGCTAAAAGTCAGCTAACGCTGGTGAGTCTATAGGTTTGAATTAAATAGCACATATGGACCATAGCAAATATTCAGCAAGTACACACTAAACCCGTATGCAACACTAAGCTCAACCACCAAACTAGACAAGAATGCCAAAGGCATTAAATATAATATAAGTGCCCGCGAGTGATAATCCCCAGTCACTCGGCGAAAGGTCGTCATGGTATACGTTCGCCTTGACCACCGTACGGCCAACCGAACGGAGGAGTCACCCTCAATAGATCTATTTATATCATACGCGTTTCCCAGCAGGAATTGACGGTGTTGATAATAGGCAAATGGGATTCAAGCAAACTTAGGTTTCCGCATACTAGTGTATAAAAATAAGTTCAGTTTCGGTCCATGAAAATAGTTTTTGCTTGTTTCTCACCCCAAGGTTTATAAAACAGTACTTATAAGAAAATGGGGCTATAAACTCACTTTAAGAGATAGCAATCCGCTAGTCAAATAGTAAATAGTGCAACCGCTCCGACACGCGACCTAGGTAAGTATGGTATGACTTAGTAAAACGTTCATGTATTAAGTGTTTGACTCTTTTGAAAAGGTTTTTACGTTAAGTGTTACCATGTGCTTGTGTATTTCTTGCTTGTTGTGTGGTACGTACGTTTCAAAAGTAATTTATTAGGAAAACTCGTGATAATGGCTCGTGGCGATAGTGAATGGTGTGAAGGTGTTTAACGGAACATCCGTTTATTGCATTCATCGTCTTAGTACATAGTAATATATATATAAATATATATATATATATATATATATATATATATATATATATATATATATATATATATATATATATATATATATATATATATATATATTTTACTGTTACGTTATACGTTAGATATGATGTCTATATAATGAATTTAGCATAGCTCCATTTGTAGGTGGCATAAGTTAACGTTAAAATATAATCAATACATAATTATCATTTCCATTAATCAGCTTCAAATATTATTCAAATTTTTGAATCAGTTTTGAAGGATTCAATCTAAAAATCATAAAGTCCAAAGTTTATAAAAAAATCAGAATTGTCAATATAATAAAACAATGCTTTGTTCTATATTATAGCTCAGTTTTGAAGTTGATCTCTGCTCTACGTTATATATATATATATATATATTTATATATATATATATATTATAATATATATATATATATTAGTATATATTTATTTATACAGTATATATATATATATAATTAC
>LBNU01026307.1:52342-80040 GCA_014162995.1 Artemisia annua | reverse complement strand
TATATATATATATTACATAGTATAATAGTAATACTTAAGTATTTAATTAGTTTAGTTTATAATTAATTAAATATGCTTGAGAAATATTTATAACTTTATATTTGTGAAGGAATATTATATTATAAATATACTTTATTATTTATACTATAATTAGATATTAAGTTCTTATAATCATATATATACTTGTATTTTAGAAAAGTATATATAAAGGTAAGTATTTCGTGAAATACTATTATTGTTATAATTTTTAGAAATTTGGGCATGACCCGTTCGTTTGTTAAACGTTTCCATTTTCTCAAGTGTTGCAATATCTCAAATAATTTACTAGTCTCTTGTACGTAAAATTTAGTACGTAATAACTATATTATTCGTTATATATATAGTTATCGTTTTAATCCGTTCTACGTTATAAAAATAATCTCCGTATGTCCAAATATATGTAAAAACTCGTTTTCGTCATCCGAAATATTTATGGGGCTTAAATTTCACTATTGGGCCCGTTAACCCAATATTAGCCCAAAACTATATAATACGGTTTTAGTTACGTTTAATATATTGTTATATATCAAAATTAATTTCTACACGTCCGATAATAATTTTTGGTCAAAAAGTCAAAGTTGGAAAATTGTCCATTGGGCTCGGCCCAACTGTCAACGAGTTCCATTTTAGGCTCATTGGGCCCATTGGCCCAATAACCAATTTAGTTGTTTAATTTTTACATATATTTTGTAATTAAACATAATTAACTCTTTTAATGATGTTTAATCCTTAAAACAAAAAGTTTAGTCAATATTATTTTTACTCAACTAAAAATAATATGGTTCGACTAAATAAAATGAATTTTACCAAAAATTATATTTTTAACTAATTATTTATAATTAGTTAAAGTTACTTAAATATGTAATTAATTATAATCCTTCAAGTAAAACTTCCACCAATTCACCACTTGAGCCAAAATTTTATATTTTTCAAAACTCCAATAATCTCTTATTTTTATTTTGGCCGAATTATTTATATATACACATAAGTGTATATATCGTCTTAAACTCGCGTAATTAGTGTAATTCACATTTGTACCACTAAATTAATACCACAAGCAACAAGATTTACCACACAAGCAAGAATTTATACATATGAACTAGTAGCATTTAATGAAGTTAAGTTTACATGTATGCAAGACAATCTATATATATTTTTCATCTTGACAAAATATGTATATTTAGCACTTGGTAACCTCATTTAACATCGCAAGAACATGAATTTAACAAGATTAGAAAAGTTTTGATGATCCTTACAATGGGTTTGGTTGTGAACGTGGCTAGGAGGACACAAAGGAGACCCAAAACACTTCCAATTCAACCCAAATTAGCTTATATATAACCCGTAATACTTGTAAATGCAACCCAATAATTTTGATCTTTAAAATTTTGTATGAAATTTGTGTTTGTGTGTGTTTTGTGGCCGGCCAAACAAGAAGAAGAAGAAGAGATATAAAGAATTTTGGTGCACTCCATTAACTAGTTAATAGGATGAAATGGGTAATAGATTTGGATTATAGGGTGTAAAGTGGATATTAGAGAGTTTAGTGGTTAATAGGGTGAAAAGGTTATTCTTGGTTGGTGGGGGAATGCTAGGTGGCCGGTTGGGGCTCCAAGGGGGGGGGGGGAATGTTATAATTTTGTCCCGTGTTGGTATATCGTGTGTCGGTTTAAGCTTAAATGTAACCGTTACGTCCCGGTTTGACGTTTTTGGACACGAATACGTAAAATAAAGTTTTTAGCCACGGTTTTGTCAGAGAAGTAGTAAAATGAGTTTACTGACTCAAAAATATATTTACTTGACCTTTACCATAATTACTGTGGTGTCGGTTCGTGTGCGGCGTTGTTTTTCAGAAAATGTGAGAAAGCTCTCAGTAAATTACGAAACTTGTCAGTAACTATCCGAAATGGATTAATTTGTGTTTACTGACGAAAATAAACTTTTTCAGTAGTGACTGTAAGCTACAGTGTACAAGACAGTTCCCGAAAACATGCAGAAATGTTCAGAAACATGCAGAAATGTGCTAAAATGCATATAACGTTCAAAGTGAATATAATAAATAGAAATTTATTATAAAATTAGTTTATGAAAAATACCATTTGTCGCATGCTCCTAATCCATCCTTCTTTTTCCCAACTTCCTTGCTTGTAGATCATCTTCAGGTTTTTTTTCCAAAAGTTTTCTCACCAGTAGCTTCCCAAGTTTTAACTGCTACAAGGCCTAGAATGCAATTCCTTATTGGAGGGGGTGTTGTACCAGAAACCCTTGGAGTTGAAACCTTATGATCTGCAACCATTGACATGGATCTTTACTTTACTTGAACTTGCCATTTTGCATCATAACTGTCATTAGAAAAACTTGAATCACCACTTGAGTCAGAGCTTGATGAATGATTTGTTGGCAAATACCATGACAACATCTTTGGTTTAGAACTGGACGTTTTTTTAAAGCAAAGAACTGGAAGGTTTTTTATTTGAGAAAAGATCTGGAAGGTTTACTAGCATGGTTTCTGCTTGTATCCTTGATGTGTCGTGAATAGTATAGTATATAATAACCAAGCAATTTCTCAACGAATAAGAAATTACTCGGGTCATGTCTCAGTGAAGGTTAAATGGAAAATTGTTTATCGTGATTGATAAAACGTGTTCGTGAAAGATGCAAAGTGTCAATAGTGGAAAAGTAATTCAAATTGTACAAAGATATGTCAAATAGAGCACAAAGTACAAGCTATATATGCACAAAGATCTAAAATCTGAAAACGGAAATGCAAACGTGAAATATTAAAACGTAACGTACAAAATTAAACGCGACTTTTATTTAAAAGTGATCCTAAAAATGTGAAACAATTTTCTAAAAACTTTAAACAACTAAAAAGAATTTTGAGAAAAAGAAAAATATTTTTTTTACTTTTTATTTATTTAATATGAATTAAAAACTATTTTTGTATTTTTATTTGATAAAAGAAAATCAAACTAATTATAAAATGAAAAATTTATTCTACAAAATTATTTTCTAAAAATCTTATTAAACTGAAAATGAAAATTAAAAATAAAATCAGAAATTATTTCTGTCTTTTTGTGATTTAATTTGAAATTAAAAATGATTTATAATTCTAAAAACTATTAAAAAATAAAAAGAAATAGTAAATGAAAGAGAAAAATTCTGAAATTTTTACAGAAAATCTAAATCATTATTTGAAATCTATTAAAAATAAGAAAAGTTGGAAAATCAGCTTAAAAGTGCTTTTTGGGCTTATTTCAGCTTATTGCAAGTGCTTATTAATAAGCACTTGTAACAAGACTGACTGAAATTGACTCAGAAGGTACAAACTACTCAATTAAGCATTAACAAACAGAATTTAGACCAAAAGCAATTTCAGAATACTCAAATGGACAAATAAGCAGTTTACACTAGCACAATCAATTAGCAGATAAGCTCAAAACAAGAACAAGAGGACTAAGGACTGAGGAAGATTCTAAAACACATTCAATTAAACTCAATACAATCAATGAAACTCAAATTACTAGCTCATAAGAACAAATGCAGTATCAAAATGAAACCAGCAGCAATGGTTAAACTACCAAATTGGCACCCTCAAAAAGCAGTCCAAAGAAGCTGGAATCTAGAAACTAATGTGGGCAAATAATCAAATGCCTAACTGAGAGTCTAAGAACACAAAAAACCCTATCCCAATCTATGAATTACTAACAAATTTGAGGCAAGAAAAAGTGATGATGAAACATTGAAATACAACATCTGAATGAACAGTTATCAAAAGCAGTTAGCTAAATGTTCACATAAGCCAATTTTGCAAAAGATAATGATTCAAACTCACTGAAATACTAACTATCAATCTCAGGCAAACAAGAATTAAGCATAAAAAGAAAGCAAAAGTTAAATCCTAAAATCTGGCAATCCTATTCTCAGCAGCCTAAGTGGCACGTTTGTGGGGCAAAATAAGCTGTGAAGACAAGCAACTAAGTACCAGATAAGTTCTAATCCTAAAAGTTGGTACTACAAGCTCTTAATAACACCAGATTTCAAACAAGGAGGCCAAGTGAGTGAGCAGAGATCAACTTATCAAACTGAGCTAATGAACAAAGCATTGTTTATTTTGACAATCTGATTTTTTTAAACTTTGACTTTAATGAATTTTAGATGATCAAAACTGATTAAAAATGAAATATTAAGCTATAATGGAATGAAATTATGTTGAATTAACTACTTATGCACCTACAAATGAGCTTATGCAATCTATAGACATCAACAGTTAACTAAAGAGAGCGATTACAAGTGATTTGACTATTCTCTATAAACCTACTGAATTTTATGTATGTTCTATCTAACTATATCCTAATGCTAGCTGATAATGCAGAAAACTCATCAAGTACGCACCAAAATCTCATTCAAACCAACTGATCCAAACACCCCTAAACTGACAGTTTACACTGCAACTAACTGACTTATGTTTCAAATCTCAGTAACAATGATCAAACTGAGATACAAATCTACAATAGAACTCAAATCAACGACTTACAACAGCAATGAATAACATGAGAACAAAATCACAGATCATGGAAATATAAGCAATATATCACAGTTTCAACTATCATGTATTCTAATGATCAAACAAGCCAAATATAAACTAAAACCCACTGAATAACATCGAAAAATCACATTGAAACAGTAATATTGCAGACAATCAGGTCTAAGCTTCTACTAATGGAAATTAGATTTAAACTTTGAAATGTAAAATGAGACTTACAACGTTTGGACCCTAACCGAAATAGGGGGAAACACCAAACTAAGCCTATCTTTTAGATAGGCATAAAATACCACTTCTGAACCAAAAACATCACTGAATCACCATTACACCATCTATCTCTGTGTCGTTGACTTTAGTTGACCAAATGCTTCAAAGCTTTATGAGCTTATGTAAGATACTAACAAGCTTATATGAAAGTTGAAAACAGTTTTGAAAACATTTTTTTTATATTTTTATATTTTCTGTTTTTTTTTATTTATTTTTAATATTTTGTGAAATTATGAAAATAAGTTTTGAAAGTGACAACAAATTGCAAAAGCTCTCATAAGCTTCTGAGAAGCTTATGAGATTGAAAAGCTAATGAACTTTCCTCAACACAAGTAAATGAGATAAGAAGAAGAACTTTAACAAAACTGAAACTGAATTTTATTACACTAGAATTCTCTCAAACGTTTACAAAAGCTACTAACTGATTACAATAAGCTAAAAATATACTAAGTTTTAAGCTGAAATGAATTTGGCAGCATAACACTATCTAAAATCTACACACCGAAAATGAGAGACAAAGCCTTGTATTTATAGCTGGAGAGAAGAGAATGAGGAGCATCCTCAGATGGTTCTGGAATGAGAATATACTCTAGCATATACTCCTTGGATCCTCTCTGACATCAATCAACCAATCACAGCCCTTTATTCCTTCCAAATACGTGTCTTGCCCAATAGAAGCTTGCCACTTGTCATTCCTTTGGTGTCAGGGTGTCAGGAGGTGTGGGAAATTGCCACAATTACCCTTAATACGAGGTTGATTGTGGTTAATTGGATTGGAAGTGGGGTAATTGGAGCAGGGTAAAAATTAGGGTTCATGTGGATTGGGGAAAATTATGTACGGGGTAAAAGAAAGGGGCGGGTAACTATTTTTTATATTATTTTGATGGTTGGGTCGGGTTAAGTAGTGTGGGTTAAAAGGTGGGATGGACCGGGTTGTGTAAAGGTTGTGTGGGCTGGATGGGCTTTTGATGGGTTTTATGGGTTTTATTAAATAGTTTAATGGGTTTAAAATTTGGCAGCTTAAATTTATAAGTAAATACAAGGACCATTCTTGTCACTTTATGATTCTTTGAGGACTTGAATTGCCAACCTGAGCTCAAATATGATCAACACTTGAGAATTCTTCTCCGACCTCGGCTTTTGCAACTCTTTCCAAACCCGTGCTCGTTTTGTCATTTTTGTCTCGGTTTTTGTCCAATTTGCATTATCTATCCCTGCACAATCAAAAACACAAAAACAATTATATCTTTGGCATTCGTTAGTGTTTTTGGTCGTTTTAGATCTTGAATTGGTAAATAAAAGATATGTAATTTACTACATATCAATCCTTATGAAACTCAAGGCTAGTGTCAGAGTCAATGATGAATTCAGATCTTGTATCACACTCAATTAGTATGATTTCTGCATCAGATAATAAACATCTTAAATCAGAGTCAATGCATACAACATATAAATGCATACAACAAGCATACCCTCATGACTTAATCCAAGCAAAGCAACATAACACATTACAACAAGCATACCCTTATGACTTTATTCAACAAGCATACCCTCATGACTTAATCCAAGCAAAGCAGCATAACACATTCAACAAGCATACCCTCATGACTTTATCAAAGCAAAGCAATATAACACATTACAACAAGCATACCCTCATGATTATATCCTCATGACTAATATCTAATACTAATAGCATTAGGGTTTTCAAAATTACCTTTGTTGACCTCATTTTGTTGTTGTGGTTCCTGTGCATGCTTGGGCCTTCCAAACACTTCTTCAAGCTTTGGTATCGCCTCTGCCTCCTTTGCCTCCTTTACCTCCTTTAGACTACCAAACAGAACTTCAATATTTGATATCCTCTTGCCAAGTTCTTCAGGATTTTCTATTCATTTATCTATAAATATGTGAAGAAACATTAGGTCTCCACAAAAAATAAACACATATAATTAAAAAAAAATCAAAACAAGAAACCTATACTCTAACCTTTAGCAAGATCATGTTGATTATTTTCCCTTTGCCACAAGTCTTCAAGAATTACCTCAGCCACTGCATCGTCATCATTCCATTTATTCCCATATTTACCCAACACATACTCAACCATAGCACATGTTACCACCATTTTGCTACAATCCCTTTTGTTGGAACAAGAAGTCGCCATTTATTGTGTTACTTGAAAAAAATATTATTTAGGGTTGTTTGGAATGAGAATGAGGATGTGTGTGTATTTATTTGAAAAAACTTGTTGGGTGAAGATGATGATAAATGCAGTGGGAGAATATCAGAAGGCTCATATAACCTTTTAATAATAGTATTGAGTATGTTGGTTTAAACTACATTTCATTTTCATTATCAAATATAGTATACAAATTTAGTCAAATTATCTAGTAAGACGTGTGTCTTTTCCAAAGAAAAAAAAAGATACAATTGCCTACCTTAATATGATGATTTTATATATTTCAAAATGCCTATAAGTTTGCAATTTTCTAAACAACAATATCATTCACAACAAATTACATCTATAATATATCAAAAATATTAGCAAGATCTGGATGTGATGTTGGATTGCAAGAGAAAGAACCAAATGTTGGATTGCAAGAGAAAGAACCAAAATAACACAAGTATGTTTATCATTTGTTGTATATCCGGTGTATGTTATATTATGCATGTTTTACTTAATGAATATTTTTCTGTGGCAGGAAGAAAAAAATTCAGCCAAATGAGGATGCAACAACCTTTCTTCATTGGTATCTTGAACAAAAATCTAATGTAAAAATTAAACGATGGGAAGATTATCAAGAAAAATGTATGAAAGAAAGATCAAGAAGTAAACCTACAACTACAAAAAATTGGAAGAAGATTGCGGCAAAGAGAAAATGCAAATATATTGAATATGATGAAACAGAATACCCGACGGATTCAATAGACTACGATAACTTACATTTGTCATATGATCCGAGTCATCCCCAAAGTTTAATTGTTAATTGTTTGAGTAAGAATGTTTGATATTGATAAAACCAACTACATTCGAGTGTGTGTTTTATGTTCTTTTTGATTGAATTTGTGCAACTAGAAATTAACTATAAATCAACTTGAAAGTATATTCAACTTCAACATTTCCAGTTGTTACAAAGCCAAACAAAAAGACAAACAAACACAAACACAATAACATATTACCAGTTTTCAGATCTATCATATGAAACCCACCTAACACAGCCAATTCCCGGCGTGTCTTTCTAGAAGTGAAAAAAAGGGAGTGAATGTGTATGTGGATATGAGATGAATATAAGGTGGTGTTTGTTTGTTAAGAGGGTCTGAATCTGAATCTGAACCGCACATCTGAATCTGAATCTGATGCGTAAATGTCTGAATCTGACCGCATCTGAACGGGAAAAAAAAACTCATGTTTGAACCGCACATTTGCTTGCTCGTACTAATTTTTTTTGGGTTTTTATTTATGTCAGCAAGAGGCAACAAGATGCATTCAGACACCCCTCTCAAGTCTAAATCATTAAGATCTTACTGCATCTGAACGCGTCTGAACGGAAAATAAAAAACAAATGGTCTGAACGTCAAAATGTCTGACCGATTCAGACACAGTGCCCATTCAGAGGCTGTTAAGAGGCAAAAAATAAAAAACAAACACAGCCTAAATATAAATCTGAAAATATGTTTGTGTATATAATCTAATTTACAAGTATAAAATTATTTTGACGAAAAAAAATAAAGTACAAAAAGTACACTTTGGGACATGGTAATGAACAGTAGTAAACACAAAACAACAAGTCAAAAACAAAGATTCAGACAAAATTGCCCTCATGTGCTGCGCGCATGAGTACCGAGATAACTAGAAAAACTAACGATTGTTA
This sequence comes from Artemisia annua, assembly GCA_014162995.1. Classification (NCBI taxonomy): domain Eukaryota; kingdom Viridiplantae; phylum Streptophyta; class Magnoliopsida; order Asterales; family Asteraceae; genus Artemisia; species Artemisia annua. The sequence continues at coordinate 71,322 of LBNU01026307.1, read as the reverse complement.
GAAAATTGGACTAGCGGCATAATATTTTCAAGATCATGGACTGAAAAAGCAATAATTCCCGTTTTTAGATGTCGTATGAAATCTGGCATAACTTTAAGGACCAACGGTGAAATTTACTCTTATAAATTTAAGAAGCAATTTTGAGATTTTAGTGGGGGATAAATATGCAATTCCCGTCTTATATAAACCCTTCCTCTTGACGAAACACACATTATAAGCCCGTTTACCTAAACAAAGACCCTCCCCTCGTCAAGTATCATAGTCGATCATACTAATAATCAATCAGAATTGAAAGAATCGGTAATATGGAAATCGAAATTGAGGACCCCCTCCTCAACAACAACAACAACAACAATCAGGTCTTTTTTTTATAATAATAATTTTAATTGGGTTATTTTTTATTTACCATTTACTCCGGGTATTTAGGGTTAAAATTGATGATGATTGTTTTTGGATTTTACTTGATAAGATTAGTAATGCGTTTTAGGGGGTGTTTTTTTTGGCTTATGTAGGCGGCTTATGGCTTATTTTACTTGATAAGCTCATTTTCTGTGGCTTATTTTGAAAATAATAAACTTTAATATAGGCCGAAAAGTTTCAACATAAGCCCCAAGAAGTGAGCTTATGAAACATAAGCCCAAAACCAAATAAGCCATAAGCCGAAACAAACACCCCCTTAGTGATGTTAGTTTACAAGATTTATTACATTCTCGCAGAAAGTTGTGAGTGATGAAGCTGGATCATCATCTCTATCACTAAGCTCCGAAAACATGAATTCCAATGACTATGTTGATGACACAATTGAAGAGGAAGACGATGATGATGGCGCCTTTGATTACGATGACGATGATGGCGATTATATGTTTGACAATGATCAAGATAACGATAATGATGACGATGACAATGATTATTTGAGCATGCAAGCGCAGTTTGATAACGTTGATTTGCCTCCTGGCGTAGAAGCGTCTTTCTCCTGGTTGGGTAATCCCGTCTCCGCAGAAGCCAAATTGGGTACTGATGTCGCTAGTAGCAGTTCTGTACCCGTAGCCGTTGAAAGTCCAGTTTGTGAATCTGCAGAAACTAAGGAACTAGTACTTTCTGAGGAAGAAATGAAGATCAAGTATAAAGATTTTAAGTTGTTTGACATTGTTGCTGATTTTTCTGATCATCACTTCAATGGTGCGGGTTTCCAAGGACTAGAGGTATGCCCGTTACGATTATGCACTTTGTTTCATTGCATTGTATTATTCTTTTTATTAATTATCTGTTTTATCCGTATGGTGGTAGCCTCCCAGGAGCTGGACAAAGAAAATTCAGGACGAATGGAAAATATTGGAGAAGGGCTTACCCGGTGAGTATGGTTTATTGCTTTCAGTAGTTTTGTTTTTCCATGGCATGAGTAAATGCATTCCGGTTAAGATATGTCGTCGGAACTCGTGCATAATTCTCTTTTACATGTTTTCTTATTTTGAAGTGGGTGATTTCAATGCATATCTGTAACAATGTATCAGTTAAGGTCAAAAGGATAAAGTAGAAAGAAAAATACGGGAGAATGGCATTGTTCCATAACAATGGTCATTTTTTTTAAGAAATAGTTTTCTTAATCATATAAATATCTAACGAGATTCTTAACGAATCGACGAAAATGTGTTGGCAGGTCAACCCATAAGGCCATAAAGTTCTGTTTGTCCCAAAATGTTATATATCACGACTAGCAATATGTTTAACTCGCCTCTTGACAGGTACTATATTTGTGAGGGTATATGAAACAAGAATGGATCTTTTGAGGGCGGTGTTGATGGGACCAGAAGGCACACCCTACCATGATGGTCTCTTTGTCTTTGACGTTCATTTTCCTCCCACCTATCCAGACACACCTCCGGTATATTTGATCAATAATTTCTTGTTTATAAGGTGGTCTGTTTTAGCTCACTTATCAAGTGATTGATTTTTTATTTTTATTTTTTTTTTCCTTTCTTTCTTTCTTTCTTTTAAAATTTCAGATGGTTTATTACTACTCTGGTGGGCTTCGGTTGAACCCAAACTTGTATGATTGTGGAAAAGTGTGTCTTAGCCTTTTGAACACGTGGACTGGCAACGGGAATGAGAAGTGGATGCCAAAGAAATCAACGATGCTACAAGTTTTAGTGTCAATACAAGCACTAATATTGAATGCAAAACCATTCTTTAATGAGCCTGGGTACGATGATAGGTATCCTGGAGCTGAAGGAGAGAGAAAATCCAAGGCCTATAACGAAGAAATGTTCATTTTATCCTTGAAAACAATGATGTATACACTTAGGAGACCTCCAAAGGTATCACCTACTATTCTCTCTGTTTCAGTCATTAAAATGTTCAGTTTTTGTTACATGGAAAACTAGTGCTTAGAGGGTGCCTGGTTCTTTTTAAGAAACGTTAACAGAACTGGGGAAAGGAATGCAATGGAACATTATAGGGTATACTGGTAATATGTATTTTTATTTAGGTAAGATAATTATGTAATATAGATAAAAATGAAGTAACAAGAGAGCAACTGAATTACGGTCCATTTTTTCTCCATTCCCCTCAATTTGGTGGGAAATTGATCATATTCTATTATGTTTTGTTACCCTTTTATCTCAAATCTGAATTAATTACGAAGCACTTTCATTTTCGGACTTATTTTACGTCCCCAAAAGGAGTTGCTAGAGTTATCAGATTTTATTCATAATCCTTGCTAAAACTATTTCAGTTGGTCTACATATCGCATTATGTTTCAAATTAAAACAATCTCTTCTGAAAAGGACAGTGATTAATTAACCATTTATAAGTGATGTGAACGTGACCAATCTATAAATGAAGTGAAACTAAGGTGGTGTTTGTCGTAGTTTGTCTTGATTATTTTGTTCTCGTCAGTATTCCTTAATTTTCTGTGTCACTAGGTAAATCATGTAATTCTTATGCTTATATGGACCTAAAGCTGTACATAATGTAAGATTTAATTATCTGAGTTGCAATAATAAATTTGCTGTGAATTAGTTGCGCCATAGGAGTACCCAACAACTTTTAATTCATTTTATACTGAGAATACCACTGTTTGAAGTTATAATGCTTTGTAATTAAACCACAACCTCTTAACTAATTCCATTTGTTTACAACAATATTTCGTTTTGGATAGCCTATTCAAACACTTGTCGTTTGCTTGTTTCCATGAAAACACACTTTTATCACTTAGGTGTTGCTACAAGAATAAAGCTATAAGAAGGTTGTAAAGGGTCAAGTATGCTACTGATGTCTTTTAAACAGGTCCAGACGTGTGGCTTGGTTTCAGCTATAAATTTTGATCTTATTTGACCTGTTAGCAATAAAATATAATACCAGTGACCCATCTTTACTTTTGAAGTTGATAGGTCTTTTAAACTGTTAATATGTTTAGGCATAGATGTGAATCTACTACTTTATGTAATGCAATTATGTTTAGCTATGCAACTTATATGCTCTAGATAACGCTTATGTATAATGCTTTATTTTAAAGCCTCACCTTCCGTAGGTATTTTACTTTAAATTTGCAGATCTATATCTTTTTCCAATGTGTGCTTGATTTACTCTAGATATGGTTAAGAAAAAGCTATTACACTGTAAATCCTTGAATAAAATGAGTTGTAGGTTGTATGCATTAAACGCTTACTTTGGGACTTATGATCCACTTTACCTAATCTACTTGTTCCTCTTTTGAAATAAACTTTTTACAAGTAACTGGGTCAAAATTTCCACCATCTTCGCATGTGTTTGATAGCCGATTGTCTTTTATTTATCAAATTATTGTTTATGGCAAGAATCCTAATGGATCGCTAAAATGACGATGTTTATTGCAGCATTTTGAGGAGCTTGTTGGTTTGCATTTCCGTACCCGTGCACATGCTATCCTGTCAGCATGCAGAGCTTATATGGAGGGTGTACCAGTTGGTTCTATTACCGATGAAAAAATCCCTGATGAAAAAAGTGGATCAAAATCCTTCCAGGTAGCAGTGGCTAGAATGTTAAATGGCCTCATTTCAAACTTCAGTAGATCTGGAGCAGCTGATTGTGACCAGTTTCGTGTTTGAAGTTGACAGGTAGCACATAATGACTTTTGTGAAGACTAGGCCTTCGAAACTAGATATTAAACTCTCATTTCTTGTTAACTGGCGGTAACTGACATCGTCCAATGACTTATATAACTCTAGTTATCTAAATGTAGATGTCGTAAATATCCTATCGAAATGAAGAGTATTTTATGCCTATTACCAGTCACTATATTGTATCTTTAGTTGCAGATTAAGAGATGCTTTGGGCATTTAATCAATCAAAACACACCGAAAAGTTGAAAAGTAAAAACTTCAAAAAGTCAAAACTAGACAAAAACTAAAGACGGGGGAGTAACAAGTTAGGTAATGAAACATGTTTTGTGTAACTATTACCATTATGACGAGGTTTTTCTGCTGAGTTATTTTAAAAAAGTATTTAACAAAGTATGTAGATTTAAAAGTATTTAAACATAATATTTAATCGTTTCTTTTTACAGAACAATTGTGAAAGATGAAGATATTAGCAGTCATGAATGCATCCTCTCATTATTATGTTATCATTTGTAAACTTAATATGCAATTAGAAAATAACAATGATAATGAAAAAACTAAATTGCCATGGTCAAGTCATTCCCAACTCCATCACCGGTGACGGCATGATGTATGGCATAATTCCAACGTGATCACTCAGTGAAATGAAACCAATGACAAGGTCGATTGACTTTCTTGAGAAAATTTCCGGCCGATGCATTTGAGCGAGTCATCATCAGTGCGAACATAGGTTATTCTGTATGAACTTTACTAAAATTGTGGTTTTCATATTGTTCCTATGTCTCTCATGATATTGGGCTACATTAGTTTCGTATCGGTTGCGAATCAACATATACAACTATACGTTAGATATTTTATTTTGTTGTCGCCAGAATCATCTAAAGAACACATAAAATTCATTCCGGGTGATGATGTTTGAAAGATTTATCATCGGATGATATATAATTGGTGAAGGAGACGAGGACGTTAAAGAATACGAGAACCATGCATTCATGCCTACTAAAATACTCTTTTCAAAGAGGTTTTCTTTAGATAAAATATAAAAAATTACATATTATATTAATTATTTTTAATGTACATACTTTGTTAATTAAAAAATTTTAAATACTATGATCATCTAAAAAAACTCCATATGATCCGATAAATATCCATGTAAAATTTTCATATCAATTTGTTTTTTTCTTTCAATTTTCACGTGGGTTTATATTTTCCGCGTGAACTAAAATGATTTTTAAAAATTTAATTACTCAAATCAACCTTTTTTATGCTACCAAATGCGTCATCATCTTCCTCAACTCACAAGAAGTACTTAACATTATGGGCAATATATATACCTACTAAAACTTGCATATTTGCATATATGCTCAAAACATGCTTAACTTACATTGTACATCATATATTGAAAACTTGTATTTTAAGGAAATATGCAAGTTTTTAAGTTTTAATGGGTATATACGCGATTCTCCCTAACATCAAATTACCCAAGTCAGTTACAAAACAATATATGAAAAAATATTATATCCACAAATAGTGTACTAACTACCAACATTTTAAATCATTAGCACTAAATAAAAGCTGAATTTCTCAGGTCATACACCATACTCATACTTACGCTCGTGTTTCACTTAAAGTGTTTAATGTAGTATTACTTAAATTTGTTTTATTTCAATACTAGTTATAAAACCCGTCCACGCACGGGGTTTTTCCAAAAAAATTTAATTATATAGTATTATCGTTTAAAAACAGAAAAATCTTATGTATATTTTAAAAGTTAGAGCATCAACATGTGCGAAAGTAAGAAAAATAGTTGGCAGAAATTAAAAATATAACCGTGACATCGACCTTGTATTGGATTCTTGAGCGTGTCTCTTTATAATGTTATTGGGCAAAAAGTTCTTTGATCACATGGGTTTACACATAAATCAAATTTATTTTAAAATTTTTGTTTACTATATGGATATACTAGCTTCATAACCCGCCCGTTGGGCGGGGTCGCTTCATATTATTGTTCGAGAAAATCTAATTGGACGTAAGTAAATAATGAATAACGGCAAAGATGTTAAACAAAAATAATGAAAACAAATAGACAGTGTTTCATGTATTATATGTTAAAATAAAAATGATATGTAACCTATCTAATCTATAATTAGTACTACAAATTGTTCCATCAAGTGTCTGAATCAATAACATGTTCTAAAAATCAATATTTTATCCACAAAAACGAATATTTTCAATGCATGTCACGAAATAATCAAGCACAAAGTAAAACAATGATTAGATTAGTTGTTTTTATTCCACATTGGTATGCATCAGCAGCAGCCATTCACACATTATAATTAACATGAGAAAGTGCCTTGAAGAGTCCTGGTATCAACCCTGTTAATGCAAATATCGCCTAAAAACGTTATTTATATTTTACGATCTTTCCTAAGTTTTGTTAATGACAAAGTACAAACTTTAGCTTATAGTAAAACATCACTTTAGTTTTAAGTCTTGTATAGCTAGACTTTACATTTCTTTTTAAACATAACATAAGTTTTACTTCTTTAAAAAGAAAGTGTCACATCTCATCAATATGCATTTATGGAAAGTTTATGTGTTTGACCATCTATAGTTCTTACACATTTTTGGAAGCATTCCACATTGAGTCAATGCATGCAATAAGTTGATGTGACCTAGTTTGTCTTGGAGAGATTTATTGCAAGTTTGGTCTGTCAGCTCTGGCGGAACCCTGGAGGTACACGGGCGGAACCCTTCTGAGGGTGCCGCCGTTTCCGCCAGAGTGCTGACTTTCTTGGGTATAAATACCAAGGCACTTGCTAGAAATCTCTCATCACTTAGAGTCATATTTCACATACTTTCTCTCATCTATCTCAGTAAGATCTAACTTGTGTGGTTCTCTTATGTAGCAAAGGAGTTCACATATTGATCTAAGAAGTTACAAGTTTCAACTCAAAGTTGCAAGACTTGATTAGCTTTGTTGTGTATAGATTTTGGTAGTTTATACTTGATTTGTATCTTGTGTAGAAGTGATCGGTTAGTATTTTAGGCCTCAAAATACATTGTGTGTCGGGAGTTGTTGTACCCTTGTAAAAGAACTAACGGGAGTGGTTGTACCCTTGGTAAAGAACTCGACATCTAGCTTAGTGTCGGAAAAAGGAATTAGGCGACGTTAGGTTGGTTCTACCTCGAACTAGAACTCGGTATTTAGCTTTGTACCGGATAAACGTGTAAGCGACGATTGTAAAGGTTTCTCCACCGGGAAAGGAGTTTGTTGACTAGTGCTTTAAACTCTCGAGTTGGATACTCGAGGCGTGGATGTAGGGCAAGGAAAAAGAGTCCTTGTAGCCGAACCACGATAAACAATTGTGTTGTGGTTTGATCGTTTCTTTCTCTAGTCTTGCTTGCTACTTATTATCTTTTAGATTATATCTTTGATAGTATCTTTGCTTATATCCTTGATTATTTGAAAAGTATATCTTAGATTATATCTTTGATTATACGAAAGTTTCAAAAGATAATTAACTTAAAAAGTGGTAAACTATTCAACCCCCCTTCTAGTTTTCCACAATTGGCATCAAGAGCTACGTTACTCAAGATCTTTAAAATATATTGTATTTTAAAACTTGGATCGATCCATGGATTTTGAAAATCTCAAAGAAGGGCAACGTACACAAAAACCACCGCTATTTGAATAGAAAACTTTCTTGAATGGAAAAGTAAATTTGAAAACTATGTGAGATCAATTGATCAAGATCTTTGGGATATTATTTCTATTGGTGATTTCAAACCAACGAACTCGAGTTTTGAAAATCAATATGATTGTCCCAAACTTGATAAAAACACTAAAGCTAAGATAATGATTTATAAAGCTTTACCAAGGGTCGAATATGAAAGAGTGTTTGTTTGTCAAACGGCTAATGATATTTGGAAAATTTTGTTAAACCATCATCAAGAAATATGTCAAGTCAAAAATGATCAATTTGATCTTACATATGAGTTAGAAGTTCTAGAAAAACTAATAGATAGACACTTAATAGAAGTGAATACATGTACTACTAGTTTAAATGTTTTAAATGAAGGTACAAGTGAAGATGAGTACGTATGTCAAAGAGAATTTGCTTGCGAATCATGGAAAGACACGGATATAGATGAAGATGATCATCCGATTAGTGATTCTCAATCTATTGAAACAACAAGCAAGGTACATGTTGAAACCAAACATTTTTGCTTTGACACATTTCTCTTAGATTTTTCTAAATTAGAAAATGAGTCTAAACTTTTAGGTAACATGAACCTAAAAACCATCTTCAACAATGAGTCCTCAAAATCTTTTGTGAATAATTTTGAAAAGGAAATCTTGTTAGAAGATAAAATGTCTAGACTTGAGAGTAATGTTGAAATTGATCTAGAATGTAAATTATGTCTAGATTACAAACATGAGATTAAAAAGCAAAATGAGAAAGGAAAAATGTTAGCTAAATTTGATGAAAGCTCAAAATCTCTTGAAAGATTGTTGAGGAGTCAAAAATTGTTTAGAGATAAAACCGGATTAGGATTTAACTCAAAAGCACCATCAACAAGTAAAACAAAGCAAGTAAACTTTGTTAAACCTAGAAAAGAGATTTAGAGATAATTTAACCTCTAATAGAAACTCATGACAAAAGGATTAAGAATATCATATTCTATGATTTTATATGATTATCTAACCTTCTTGGATACATGAGTAATTGAGTTTCCAAGCGTATCGTCAAACCAAGATTTTACGCTTTGAGCTTATCATCTTGATAGCATCTCTAAGCAACTTGAAAGGTACGCATTACTTCAACTTGCCTTTTGATTGCATCTTATTCTAGCATTATGTGTTATAGTATGTGTTATTGGTAGTGTGTATCCTTAAGTGTTTACGTGCTATTAGAATTAACTAAGATTAGATTCTCTGCGACAAGGAATTTCGTCATTAGTACTAGTAGGAGATATAAGGTGTGTTCGGTTCTTTAACCGTCAAGAGATAAACATGAGAAACTCTTGAGTAAGTCTCACTTAACTCTTGCTCACAAATGAGCTAACTAAGAATCTCCTAAGTGATAACATGTCTAACACTTTTGTGATGCTTGCAAAACAACATTCCTAAACACCACACTTTGGGTCTTTAATTGTGTTTTACTTCAACCACTCTTTTATGATAATTTCACACAAAACACACAAGGTGAAATAAATCACATTAGCATAAATTAGGATGCATGGAAGAAAATGAGTTTTCAACATCTTGAATTTACACACCATAAGTGACACTTAGTCGTATGATGTTGTACCTCTTGGACTTTTTCAAAAACTAATAAAGTTCACAATGTTTTTATGAAAGGAAACCTAAAGAGTCGAGGAGTCGTTGAATATAACATTTAACGAAAGACCACCTCCTTCTAAGATATCATCTTCGGTAGATGATGACTTAGTCGAAAGTCCAACAATGGTAAGACAAGCAAGTTAAGTAAAATGACAAGGAAGATGAACTATTAAAAAGAATAAACATAGATGTTTAAAATCCTAAAGTCATACACTAACGAGTGTCACAACATTAAGGGTAAAAGTTCAAAATGTAAACAACGTCTTCTCACCTCGAGTCAAACATTGAATCAAGCAATATTGACATAGGTCATATGACTTGAATCATGAGTCATTGGTAAAATCAAACAAATTTGATAAAAACAAGTTTTTGGACATTAGAGTAAAACTACGAGTTTAACAAATTAGATCTTTCAAAAATAGATTGAGTGAATGTAGTGTCAACAATTGAAAGACTTTTTGATAATACAAGCAAGCTCCAAAAGCAAGAAATTATCACTCAAAGACATTCCTAATTACTCTCTTGTTCTCAATGGTTAAGTCGTTGATGACTTATCAGGAATGAGATTAGTAAATCCGTAGGTAAAACTAAACATAGAGAAATGTTTGGAAGACTACTTGTTCTCACAACAATTAGGTCCAACATTGTGTTTGGTATTTATCTATGTGTCCGTAGTAGAATGGTTCTAAAACAATGCTTTCGAAAAAGATTGTTTGGATACATTAGAAGGAACTACACAAGGATTATGGTATCCCAAAGGAACGGGAATAGAAACCATAAGTGTATACCAAATAGAATTATAACGGTAATTAAGTTAATAGAAAAGGCACAAGTTGTACTTGAACTTTTATACTTTCTTACCAAATGATTCTCAAAGAAGCTTAAAGCTCTCTAATCGGCATTGGAGGAAAAAGCATGTCAACAAACTTCTTGAGATCAAGCAAACACACTTCAATAAAGGAATCCGTCTTTTCAACATTTTTCATCTCTTACCTCGACAAAGGAAGCATCAACTTCAAACGACATCCAATCCATTATGCTCTTAGGTGACATATTGAGATTCTTCGTCATCGACTTGGTAAAAATGTTCATTGAGGAACTTCTCAACCAAGAAAGCTTCTTTCGATAAACCACATTGTCGACGTTTTCACAAAACCTCTTGAATGAGTATCATTCAACCTTCTTAGACCTTAGTTTAAGACTCATGAAACCTAAATCCTTAGTTTTGAACATTAGAATAAAACCACAAAGATCATGACAAATAACTTTTATTTTTTCCTTTGCTGAACCGACGAAACCTTGCGACATAACGGGCGGAACCCTCCCTTTGGTTCCGCCTGGTCCGACGAACCTGCAGATGTTTTTAAATCAAATTCAAAACCAAACACACCCTTAACTCATTCTTAAAACCTTTAAACAGCCTTCAACCTCTCACAAACACTTATCACACGAAAATTAGGGCTCTCACTCCAATCTCTTCCGATCTAATCTACTTTGTAAGTGTTTTTATCATAATTTCATTCTTAATTCAATTCTAACTTTTTCATTACACACATTAACTATAAACTTAGGGTTTATGCATAAAACTTGGTGGTTCATGAAAAACATTGATTGCAAATCAATTTCACTTTTCACTATTTAGGAATTGTATCCTTTTTGTTGGTATCATGATTTACCAAACACATCATGTACATTGTCTTTCAAAAATCACTTTCCACAACTAAAACATAATCTTTCATCACATTGTTAAAACAAATGAAAAACGTTATTGAAACATCACTTGCATAATGGCTATTGAATAATAATGGGGATACATAACTAATATGTATTTTCGATCGTCAAACCAAGATTTTAAACTTTGAGCTTATCATCTTGATAGCATCTCTAAGCAACTTGAAAGGTACGCATTACTTTAACTTGCCTTTTGATTGCATCTTATTCTAGCATTATGTGTTATAGTATGTGTTATTGGTAGTGTGTATCCTTAAGTGTTTACGTGCTATTAGAATTAACTAAGATTAGATTCTCTGCGACAAGGAATTTCGTCATTAGTACTAGTAGGAGATATAAGGTGTGTTCGGTTCTTTAACCGTCAAGAGATAAACATGAGAAACTCTTGAGTAAGTCTCTGTAAAACCCTGAAATTCGTTTTCTAAAATTCCCATATAATTTGAATTTTTCCTAAACTTTGTACCATTAATTCTTGAACCCTAAACTATAACATATGATATGATATAAGTCGACTCACATGTGACCTTAACTGATAATATAACACGTTAAATGAAGAATGGAATAGGCTGAATGTATTTTTTATATCATATCACACGTGTGTATTTATATATAAGTCCTATGAGGCGCATGTTTATTAAATATTGTACACACATATTATATTTGAGATAGGGTTGAGATATTTAAAAACTTGAAGAACTGGTCACCCAACAATTCCATAAGACTCGGCACCATTTTTCCCCATTATATTTCCTATCTGTTCTCTTCATCTCAACCGTCTACACCTTGGTCATTCACATACAAACCTTAAAATATTATAAGAACGGCAACTCATTATTTCTTCCAAGAAACCGAAGTACGAAGGATTATAACCAGTTGGTGAATCGCGTTCTTGGNCCACTCCTTCAAAACCGAGATTTTACTTGCTTTCCTAAAAATATAAAAATACAAAAAGAATCTTCCTTCACCCTTAGACCTATTAGAGTAGTTTTTCTGTCCTAACGAACACTATTCCCTGTGAGAGAACGATCAATCCCCCGTACTTACCACTATCCTATACTACATAGGTCAGGTACACTGCCTGGTGGGGTTGTAATCCTCTTGAGATCCCTCGAGAGGTAAACCTGTTGTAAGGTTGCAAAACCACGCATCACCTTTATATGATTGTCTAATCTTCGTGAATTTATGAGTTATTGAGTTCACAAGCTTGCCTTCAAGCCAAGATGTTACCCCTTGTGTTTATTCTCTTAATAGCATCTCTATGGAGCTTAAAAGGTACGCATTAGTTCATCTTGCCATTTGTTGCTTCTTGATTGTTTGCATTAAGTGTTGTAGTAAGAAGTATTAGTAGTGTGTATCCTAATAATGTTTATGTGCTTTAAGTAATAATGAGAATTAGATCCTTTGCGACAAGGTATTTCGACACAACTACTAGTAGGAGATATAAAGTGTTTTTGGCTCTTTGACTATTAAGAATTAGACACGAGAAACTCTTGAGTGAGTCTAACTTAATACTTGTTTACAAGTGAGCTAACTAAGAATCTCCTAAGTGATAAGATGTTCAACACTTTTGTGATGCTTGCAAAGATTCGTAAAACAAATGTTTGTAATATAACATTCTTCAACACCATACTTCATGATTTCTTATGTGTCTTAATTCAACCACTCTTTTAGTGGAATTTCATTTAAGACACACAAGGTAAAATGAACCACATTAGCTTACATTTGGGTGTTTGGGAGAAAATGATTTATAAACATCTAGGATTTGCACATCAAACTTGACACTAAGTCTTTTGATGTTGTATCTCTTGGAATTTTGCAAAACGAATAACACTCATAATGTTTTTAAGAAAGGAAACCTAAAGAGTCGAGGAGTCGTTGAATATAAAATTTAACGAAAGACCACCTCCTTCTAAGATATCATCTTCGGTAGATGATGACTTAGTCGAAAGTCCAACAATGGTAAGACAAGCAAGTTAAGTAAAATGACAAGGAAGATGAACTATTAAAAAGAATAAACATAGATGTTTAAAATCCTAAAGTCATACACTAACGAGTGTCACAACATTAAGGGTAAAAAGTTCAAAATGTAAACAACGTCTTCTCACCTCGAGTCAAACATTGAATCAAGCAATATTGACATTGGTCATATGACTTGAATCATGAGTCATTGGTAAAATCAAACAAATTTAATAAAAACAAGTTTTTGGACATTAGAGTAAAATTACGAATTTAACAAATTAGATCTTTCAAAAGTAGATTGAGTGAATGTAATGTCAACAATTGAAAGACTTTTTGATAATACAAGCAAGCTCCAAAAGCAAGAAATTATCACTCAAAGACATTCCTAATTACTCTCTTGTTCTCAATGGTTAAGTCGTTGATGACTTATCAGGAATGAGATTAGTAAATCCGTAGGTAAAACTAAACATAGAGAAATGTTTGGAAGACTAATTGTTCTCACAACAATTAGGTCCAACATTGCTTTTGGTATTTATCTATGTGTCCGTAGTAGAATGGTTCTAGAACAATGCTTTCGAAAAATATTGTTTGAATACATTAGAAGGAACTACACAAGGATTATGGTATCCCAAAGGAACGGGAATAGAAACCACAAGTGTATACCAAATAGAATTATAACGGTAATTAAGTTAATGGAAAAGGCACAAGTTGTACTTGAACTTTTATACTTTCTTACCAAATGATTCTCAAGGAAGCTTAAAGCTCTCTAATCGGCATTGGAGGAAAAAGCATGTCAACAAACTTCTTGAGATCAAGCAAACACACTTCAATAAAGGAATCCGTCTTTTCAACATTTTTTATCCCTTACCTCGACAAAGGAAGCATCAACTTCAAACGGCATCCAATCCATTATGCTCTTAGGTGACATATTGAGATTCTTCATCATCGACTTGGTAAAAATGTTCATTGAGGAACTTCTCAACCATGAAAGCTTCTTTCGATAAACCACATTGTAGACGTTTTCACAAAACCTCTTGAATGAGTATCATTCAACCTTCTTAGACCTTAGTTTAAGACTCATGAAACCTAAATCCTTAGTTTTGAACATTAGAATAAAACCACAAAGATCATGACAAATAACTTTTATTTTTTCCTTTGCTGAACCGACGGAACCTTGCGACATAACAGGCGGAACCCTCCCTTTGGTTCCGCCTGGTCCGCGGAACCTGCAGATGTTTTTAAATCAAATTCAAAACCAAACACACCCTTAACTCATTCTTAAAACCTTTAAACAGCCTTCAACCCCTCACAAACACTTATCACACGAAAATTAGGGCTCTCACTCCAATCTCTTCCAATCCAATCTACTTTGTAAGTGTTTTTATCATAATTTCATTCTTAATTCAATTCTAACTTTTTCATTACACACATTAACTAGAAACTTAGGGTTTATGCATAAAACTTGGTGGTTCATGAAAAACATTGATTGCAAATCAATTTCACTTTTCACTAGTTAGGAATTGTATCCTTTTTGTTGGTATCATGATTTACCAAACACATCATGTACATTGTCTTTCAAAGATCACTTTCCACAACTAAAACATAATCTTTCATCACATTGTTAAAACAAATGAAAAACGTCATTGAAACATCACTTGCATAATGGCTATTGAATGCTAATGGGGATACATAACTAATATGTATTTTCGGGTACATTCAACCGAAGCCACATTGAACTAGGAGCGTGTTGGTTATCTTTTGTTTCACAACAAAACTTGCATTATGAAACGTTTTGAGCATCAAAATGAGTCAAGATAACCAAGTCTCCACATTGTTTGCATATAGGAACACATTAGAACATCCACGTTGTAAAAGTCGCTAACATTAAATCTTGTGTTTTCTAGAAATCAACATGGCTCCCGCATCTTTCTCCGATCACAAAGATACTCTTAAGTACCTACCCAAACACCATAGGACCAAAGGCCTTGATAAAGTTCAAGTAGAAACCTTTAAGGCTTTAGAAAAACGTTACATTAATGAAGGTAGAACTATTGATGCATCCTTTCTAGAAGGAACATCCATTAGACAAAACTTCGCCGCAATCAACTTTGATTGTCTCCTTGATATCGATGAGCCAATATGTCCTAGGTTCATCTTAGAATTCTACGCAACCATAACCCTCTCTTTAGATGACGATGGTGAGATATCATTAACCTTTACAACCAATCAAACACCACATTTCATACAATTGAGAGATTTTGCAACAACGCTTGGCGTCCCTAATATTGGTACTTGTCTCTACATGGATAAGTGGCCCCTTTCAAGCCTTGATTCTATCGAGCGTTTTTATCCATACCATGACCCTCTTGCTAATAAGGAAACAATTCGAGAGCACCTCTTCATTAGGACCACCACCACTAGGAGAACCCGTACCGGAAATGAGGTCAACAAGGACCCATGTGGTATGGAACTTAATGAACTCAAGCCCCAATTCAAGAAGTGGGAAGAAATTCTTAGAGCTAATGTCATAAGTTCCATAGGAAATAGAGATCATGTCAACGCATGTCTTAGCTACATGCTCTATAGCATTTCCACCGGTCAACCCTTTAACTTAGCTTACTACCTAGCCAAAAGAATGGCCGACATACCATTAGTTGGAACTACCGCTCTCCCTTATGGAATGCTCCTTACTCGTCTCTTTAGAGCCATCTCTCCCATTCCTCCAAACAATAGGGGAATTAACCTCGACTACAATTTCGTGGCTCACATATTCGTTCCTCTAAGTGACAAAAGGGTGTTCAAAGTTAAAGGAAACGCACTCGCTCTCTTTCACCATCATCATCATCATCCGACATGAGCGAAGATGGAAGTCTTCCAAATTCGAAGCTAGCACCTCTTGATTACCTTCAACAACTTCCCACATTAAAGAATGAGTCCGAAGAATTCAAGCAAACAAAAGGAATGTGGAAGTGCATGACAAGATACATGGGAAAGATTAAGAAGAAGTTGGATAGCTTGTGAGATGAAGCTTAAGGAGCGTTTGGCACTATTTAGTTTTTAGAATGTTGTAGATGTTAAACTATGTGTTTCATGTTGTGCTATCATGTCATTTGTTTTTATGCACTATTACTTTCGTTTGACTATGTGTGAGTCTCATTACTTGTGATGAATGATGATATGTGTTCTTATTGAAATTTCATACTTATGATAATCTTACTAAGTATAGAAATATTCGCTAGCCGCCGGTCAAAGTCCAATGAGACGAGTGTTTTGATGTCTATTTTTTGTATTTCCTAACCCACTATACATTATATTTTTGTTTTTAAGAGTTTTCGAAAANAGATGTTAAACTATGTGTTTCATGTTGTGCTATCATGTCATTTGTTTTTATGCACTATTACTTTCGTTTGACTATGTGTGAGTCTCATTACTTGTGATGAATGATGATATGTGTTCTTATTGAAATTTCATACTTATGATAATCTTACTAAGTATAGAAATATTCGCTAGCCGCCGGTCAAAGTCCAATGAGACGAGTGTTTTGA
Source organism: Artemisia annua (assembly GCA_014162995.1). Lineage (NCBI taxonomy): Eukaryota > Viridiplantae > Streptophyta > Magnoliopsida > Asterales > Asteraceae > Artemisia > Artemisia annua. Next base: position 54,643 of record LBNU01026307.1, on the reverse strand, counting down.
TGTCTATTTTTTGTATTTCCTAACCCACTATACATTATATTTTTGTTTTTAAGAGTTTTCGAAAAATTTATAAATCGTCTTGCGGGTCAAAACAATGGACTGCCTCTTTTTTCAGGCCTGGCGGAGATGGCGGAACCTTCAGATGGGTTCCGCCAGTGTAAAAATCTGGGAACCCAGTTTTTGCCCAACGGAACACAAGGAACCCTCAGAAGGGTTCCGCCTGTGTAACCCGAAGGTTCCGCCGATGCACTGCAGAAAATTATTTTTACTTTTCAAAATTTCACAATTCATAAAACACTAAATCCTTTTCTTTAGTGAGAAACTACCTTCCTAACATTCCATCAAACACATTAGGACCATTTTCACCCATTAGAACAATTAGGAAGCCATTTCCCGCCAAAATTCAAATTCAAAAATTAACTAACCCAAGGAACCCTAAAAAAGGATCCTTCAAACCATTACAACATTTTAAACCAAAACACTTCCCATGAACACATAGCATTGAGTGCTTATGATATTCTTTCACTCAACCCAACTCCATTGGATTGACTTCCAATGATTTGACAAGTTCTTGGTAATCTTTCAAATCATTACAAACCTCCATTTTTGTATGGTAGAACATCAAATCCAAACACTTACTTCCATGACATGTTTTTCCTATAAATTTGATCACCTTTGAATAACCCAAAACTCACACCAAAACCATTACTTCACTCAATCTCAAAACTCTAACTAGCCAAAGAATTGAGATGACTAAGTCCAACACCTCATCCGAATCATCAAGAAAACACACTAGGATTAGTGTAAAATCTTGTTGCTTCAACAAAATCACCAAATCAAGCTCATCATCATCAAGTGACTCATCACTTAACATTACATCACCCATACAAGATTACCTCAAACTTTCTACACAAACACCATCTTTAAGACCTTGCAACACCAACACAATCACTATTCAAGATTTGCTTAATCTTGAAACTCCAACATCCTCTCTCAAACATGGCAATACAAACCCACACACCTCTTCACCATCAAATGATTTAACATTGCAACTAACTCAACCATCAAAAACCCCATCACCACAATCCCCAGTTCCTACACCAATGGAACTTTTTCATACACCACCAACATCACCACATTCACGATTGGAAACTTTAGAGAACCTTCCACCTAGATCACCTCAATCACCAAAATTAACTTTCATGGAACTCCTCCAAACAACTCCAACACCACCATCACCAAACTTGGAAATGTTAGAAGATCTATCATCTAGATCATCTAATCCTCCATCATTGTCATTCTTTGACACCATTGCTCAAATGGAAACTCAACCAAGTGAGCAATTAGAACATGAACCCCATAAACCATCATTGGTAGAGCGTTTAGCTTACCGATATGCTAGACCCTCAATTTTTCCACAAGATCAAGGTCATACACACCTACCATCTTTTGTGTTTCACCCCATTTACAAAAACCTTCATGGTAATCCTTCTAGAGATCCTAGCTTCCGCCACTATATTCAACTACAAGAACCTCCACAACAACAACCACCTCTTGCAAACCTTCTTAAGGGAAGATCGATAACTACTTAGCGTTTGAATTTGATATCTTTATCGGACTAAATCATAGTGAAACGAGAAAATATGAAGCAATTCATTTCTCAAAACAATTAAAAAATTCTAGATGCACTAAGATTTGGGAGCGGGAGGTGACCACACACAAGTAACTTCCATGAGTGGTATTGGTATTTAACATCTAAGTAAGCGGTGATCTCGTTTTTGCACTTAGTTTGGGACTTGTGAAAAATCAGGGACGATGAATTTTATCCAATCGGTCACTTTTCTATGAATCGTGTTCTTACTCTATGACCCTTAATCGTTATCGAAAGATAATGAAAGTCATTCACACCGTCATAAGTTGAAGCTATGTTATATGTGATGTACATAGTCAAAAACGGAAAGCCGGGGCGTTTTAGGGAATAAATGATTTCGAATTTCTCTTGAACGTTTTGCTACTTTTCAAAGTTAGTAAGGAGAAGTTTTGAAATTATTTACCCTTAAGGCGTGATGTGATTACATTGCGTGAGGACACGCAATACCTTAGTCTGGGGGATTTTGATATGTGCTTATTCACATATCTTTTATTCACCATTATTAGACTATTTTATACCAAAAACTAACGTTCAAAGCCAAAGATATCGTGTTTTTGTGTTTATGACTGTGCAGGTATGGATATTGCTAAAACATCACAAAATGCAACATAAAAGCCCGAAAAGAGCACGAGATGTGGAAAAGAGTCAAG
>LBNU01026307.1:25031-45901 GCA_014162995.1 Artemisia annua | reverse complement strand
CACTGAACCAAACAGTAGGCCTGCAAGCTTTTTGTGAGCTTGAATTAGCTTGTCAAATAAGCTAATAAGCCAATAAAAAGCTTTAAACCAACAAGCTCAGTGGGTAAGCTTTCCAAAAAGTCCAAAATCAACAAGTGGGGCCCACTATTAAGCTCTGTGTGAGCTTATGAAATGAGCATGTATACACTGATAAATCAAAGACACAATGAAATGGGACAATTTGCAAGCTCATGGCAAGCTTATCAAATAAGCTAACAAGCTCAAAATAAGACTGGAACTAACAAAAATGACCACTGAGCTTCTCAAAGAACCAACAAGCTCACTTTGGGACCCACAGACAAGCTCACAATGAGCTTGTGAAGATGGGTCCTTACACTGATCACTCAGTGTAAAGGATGTGTGATGATGATTTGATGAAACCAAATAAGCAGTGTATATAAGCATTTATATGGAAAATAAGTACATTCATAGTGATATGACCAGTTGAGCTTTCCAAAGAGTCCAAAAGATCACAACAAGCTTCACTAATGAAGTTGTTGTGAGCTTATGAAAATAGGCTGAAACAACAAGTACCCTTGAGCAGGGCAAAATCAGGCTGAAAGAAGGGCAAAATAAGCAGTATATAAGCTGAATAAAAATAAACTAAAAATACAATGATAAAGATAAGCAACAAAATACTAATAACCTAAAAGCATAAAACTTGAAACCTAATATTGAGATCAAGAGAAAATCAACAAGTTTAATCAAAAATTTTATAACTGTGAAATTTGACTTTTTAAGGATTGAACTAAAGTTGACTTATGTGAACTTTAATCCTAATTTACTTACTGAATATGATAATATAAGATAAAAGAAGACTAGATTAAGCTTTTATAACAACTATTACACTAATATGCAAGATTATGATCACTAAAGTTTTAACAGTGAGAAATTACAAGAGATTATAGTGAGATTTAACTATTTGACAAACAACTACTAGATTTTATTACCTTACTATCCTAATATCACCTAATGAAACATGTAATAATCACAAACAACCACAAAAACTCACTATGGCTCATTGAATTACACTGAACCAAACACTCCTTTATGAGGACTGGAATGAAATTTTCAAAGGTTAAATGAGATTTAACACATGAAACTGAATTATAAGAACTTAATATGATACAGTGAACTGATTTAAGTATAAAAGTACCAATAACAACAGCAAACTCTCATGAAACCTCAATAAGCATTATCATTGCAGTTGGATGAAAATTTGAGCAATAAAGGAACATAATGAACAAGCATGTTATGTAAAGTATCAAACCATCATATTTACTCTAATTAAGCATAAAACAGTAGAAATAAGCATGAGATAAGGACTTCTACAGTAACTAACAAAGATTGGATAAAATGGCTTACAAAGGATTCTAGTTGCAACACAAGTAACCAGCACTCAAACACACATCCCTATCACTCCCCATGGAGTTCTAAACCAGGGCAATCCATTATGAACCCTGCTCCAAGCATGTTTCTTCATATCTATGAAATTTTTTTATTTATGAGCTAATTATTTGGATTTTTGAGTAATTTAAGTGAACTGAATGAAAACTTGATTAAGTGCTTTGAAAAGTTATAAAAGCTTAATAATAAATTATATTGAGCTTAATTGAACACATAAACAAATTTTAACAAGAATCAAATGAAAGTGTCAATTTCACTTGAAAAATGCAAAATGCTATTTCAACAAACAAGACTGGAATTAATGCTTAAAGAAAGTTCATTTAACATTAATAGAACTGATTACAACTATTTTGAAGTTAATAACACAACTGGAAATTAAATGACATTTAAGTCGACATGTAAAAACTAAAATTACACTACTTAGTTCTTCTCTATTGCTTCTTCTTTTCTTTTATTGACCTTTTTAGCTCCAGGTATCCTTCTGAATAAATCCCACTTTTGTTTATGGCTGTTAGATGTCTGAAACTCATCTTGGCCGTTTAACCATATTTGGCGCCAAAATATCTTGGGACAGCTGGGGTTGCTTGTGAGGGTTTTAGGGTCATAAATGAGGCTTGGTTTGTTGTGGAGGTGGAGGGGACAGAAGTGGGAGAGTTGGTGATGAGGTGGGGTGACAGGTGGTGGTGGTTTTGGAGGTGGTAATGGAGCAGTGGTGGTGGGAGAGGGAAGTGAATAGTGAGAGTGGGTTTGACCGTTTGGTTTGACCCCGGTTATTATAAAAGGGGGTGTTAGTTTTGGGCTTATGGAGATGATTGGGCCTGGTTTGTTAGTGGGTTAGGATAGTGGGATGGGTTGGTTTAATTGGGTTGGGTTATTAAATAGGGTGTAGTAAATAAAGGTTAGTTTGGTTTGTAAGGTTTAATAAGCCCAAGGACCAATTGTGTATTTTCTGCATAGTTGAGGGACTGAATTGGTAACTTTTCCAAAATATTCACAAGGGACTAAACTTGCCATATGTGAATAACCCAAGGACCATAAATGTAAATTTTCCATTTTTAAACCTCCAGGGACCATTTGTGTCATTTTTGGATTTTGAGGGGGTGCAGTTGTAAATTTCCCAGAAGTTATCAAAAGGGTTCAAATTGTAAATTATGAATAGTACAAGGGTATTATTTGATAAATTACACTTTTAAAATACCCAGGGACTAAATTTGCCATTTTTGAAACTTGAGGGGTAAAAGTTGCCATTTTGTGAAAACTTTCATCCAGGGATTAATAGTGAACATGTTTGATTTCCCAAGGACTAAAGTTGACTTTTCTTTCATTTTAAACCTTCAGGGACTAGTTTTGCCAATTTATGAAACTCCAGGGACTGAAAATGACAATTGTGTGAACTTTGCATGCTTTTCACTTATTATCAATCTTTTTGTACCTGAATTACACAAAAACACATTTCAATGATATTTGTAACATTTATATGGTCATTTGTGTGTTTTTGGTCGTTTTTGTGGGTTTAACAATATAAAATATATGTGTATTTAGACACATATCAGCCGCCGTTTCCGCCAGAGTGCTGACTTTGTTGGGTATAAATACCAAGGCACTTGCTAGAAATCTCTCATCACTTAGAGTCATATTTCACATACTTTCTCTCATCTAACTCAGTAAGATCTAACTTGTGTGGTTCTCTTATGTAGCAAAGGAGTTCACATATTGATCTAAAGAAGTTACAAGTTTCAACTCAAAGTTGCAAGACTTGATTAGCTTTGTTGTGTATAGACTTTGGTAGTTTATACTTGATTTGTATCTTGTGTAGAAGTGACCGGTTAGTATTTTAGGCCTCAAAATACATTGTGTGTCGGGAGTTGTTGTACCCTTGTAAAAGAACTAACGGGAGTGGTTGTACCCTTGGTAAAGAACTCGACATCTAGCTTAGTGCCGGAAAAAAGAATTAGGCGACGTTAGGTTGGTTCTACCTCGAACTAGAACTCGGTATTTAGCTTTGTACCGGATAAACGTGTAAGCAACGATTGTAAAGGTTTCTCCACCGGGAAAGGAGTTTGTTGACTAGTGCTTTAAACTCTCGAGTTGGATACTCGAGGTGTGGTTGTAGGGCAAGGAAAAAGAGTCCTTGTAGCCGAACCACGATAAACAATCGTGTTGTGGTTTGATCGTTTCTTTCTCTAGTCTTGCTTGCTACTTATTATCTTTTAGATTATATCTTTGATAGTATCTTTGCTTATATCCTTGATTATTTGAAAAGTATATCTTTGATTATACGAAAGTTTCAAAAGATAATTAACTTAAAAAGCGCTAAACTATTCAACCCCACTTCTAGTTTTCCATAGATACATTTACAAGTGATGCTCCAGAAAACTATTGGTGATTTAACACGTGACGCGGAAGTAGGCCGTCACGTACAACTTTAACAAGAAACGGCCCAGAAGAAAATAAAGAGTGACGAAGTCAAGGAGGTTTATTGGGCGTCAATAAACCCTAATCACGGCGACTTGACGGCGTCAGGACTCATAACCTGACGCCATAACCTTTGTATCTCTATATATATTTTTTAATTTTGTTCATTAGAAAGAGGTGGAACTTGTGGAAGTTTGTAGGGAATTTTGGAGTCTGACTTTTACAACATTTTTAGAGTTTTAAACCCTAAGTTCTTCCATGTTTAATTGAAAGATAAGTTCTCCTTTAATTATTCAATTCGCATTAACATGCTAGCTTAGATCTCATAGTGTTTGCTTAGATCTAATGAAACCTAGTTGTTAATTATTGATTGTTGGTTTGTTATTGATTGTTTGATTGATTGACTAACGTTAGGCTTAGGAAAACTAGCTAAATCTCCTATACGGTAACTAGCTTGAATGTCTTAAGAAACATAATCGGATGTGTACTATGGTCTTATTGATTGTATTTAATGCATGAGTAGTTGTTGATGATTCTATGGTAGGACACTAAACGTGTCATCATAAGAAGAAATTAAATACTCATAGAATTAGGGAAAGACGTACACGGCCCCACGACTGGTATTAAGGAATGCAATCCTTCAATCAAACAATTGTAACAAACCAATAAATCAATAAAAGATAACTAGGGAGTAGTGAAATCTAAGTAAACACGTTTATCTCCTATAAGTAATCCACCGCATTTACTTTTCTTGTTATTTTATTCTATCTTGCATAATTAGTAATTTTGGGTTAGTTAACTAGCAACTAATTCCGCCCACTCTTCCAAATACTTGAGATTTTACTGCTTTTTATAAAATATAAAACACAAAAAGAATCATCCCTCACTTTTAGACCTAGTTAACTTAGCCTTCAATCCTAACGACACTATTCCCCTAGAGAACGATCAATCCCCCGGTACTTGCCACTCACTATAATACATCGGTCAGGTACACTGCCTGGAGGATTGTATGCTTCTCAAGATCCCTTGAGAAGTAAAACCTTCTGTGAGGTTGCAAAATCCCGCATCAAGTTTTTGGCATCGCTGTCGGGGAATAGTTACTGTTTAGGTTGAAATTTATTTCACTTAGGTCTACTCATTAGATTCCTATCTAGTGAGATTTTTATTTTCTTTTTATTAGGTTTCTTTAGTCTATCTTTTCTTCGTGCCCTTTGTTCGTAAAACCATTTTCATTGGTCACCATGTCGGATGAAATTCCATTTAGATCATTGACAATAGAGGAACAATTATATTTCACTAACAGATTTGCTTCTTATCATTCCAATGAATTTTTGTGTGATCTTAGTGATATCCAAGAGGAGTTGGGGGTAAAGTTAGATGGGTTTGATGAATTATGCATGTGTAATTTCTGTTAGACAATAATTATCAGGATCAATTCCTTTTAGTGAGACCTTTTGGAAAAATTTTGAGGAAAGCTTCCTAACCGTGAACCATAAGTTGAATGAATTGATAGTTTTGTATGAGGATATAGATGATCTAGACACGAGGAAGGATGAGGTAAAGTTAGATGGGTTTGATGAATTCTATTCATGTGTAATTTCTATTAGACTATCATTATCAAGATCAATTCCTTTTAGTGAGACCCTTTGGAAATTTTTTGAGGAAAGCTTCCTAACCGTGAACCATAAGTTGAATGAATTGATGGTTTTGTATGAGGATATAGATGATCTAGACACGAGGAAGGATGAGGTAAATAATACAAGCCCACTAAACACCCTACAAGTCCTACCATCATTTGAGGCATACACACCGCCAGTGACTTACCCAGAAGAAGTAGATGAAACTTTAGGAATCCTGATGGAGGTAGAACCCTTGGACCAAGCACTACTAGAGGATATAGGTTTGAATACTTGTAGTGATAACCTTACTCTAGTGCTAGGAAATTTTCTAGTGTTGATGAACCGGAACCTCAATCTTCACACAATTTTTCATCCTTAGATATACATCTAGGAGAGAAAACAGGAACCGACCCACTCATCAACCCATATAATCCGGGTAGTTTTAGGATGAAGGAAGTCGTTCACTCACCCCATTCACCTCAAGTGGCATATTTCCACCCTATGGGTGTGTATCGCTACTATCACCCGCACTTAATCCTTAATGTAGGGAAAACCCCCTTTATATCCGTTAAATAAGGGTAGAGTCAAGCTCATGACTCGAACAAAAACAAGTGCATCTTGGGAGGCAACCCAAGCTTTCTTCTGTTTGTTTGCTTGTTTATTTGTTTTTATTTTCTTCCGTATGTATGTTTCATTCTTATTGTCTATTTTTCACGTCTCAAATAAAGAAAATTGTGAAGATGCTTTATTTTGTTTTTAACCTCATGTTAATTACATATAAAGGTATTTTGCAAAAGATAAGTGTAAAGGAAGCTCATATTTGTTTCTTAGAACGAATTGATCATGAATAATAACAATAAGATATGAACATACATACTAGTATTTGTTTGAGTCAAATGCTTGTATCGAGTCACAATAAATATTTTCTAGGATTCCAGGTATTAAAACATAGATTATTCCAGAAATTTTCTGGAAAAAATATAAAAATTCTGTCAGGTGAATTCTGACGGTGTCAAGTGTTAAAACCTGACAACGTCAGGTATAATTTTCTAAAAAACTTTCCAGGTTTGTTTTTCTGCCGGAATTGTAAAGTTTTGTAAGATCTAAAATTTTTAAACTCCAGGAATATGCAAACATTTATTTTGCAATCATTATATCTTTACTTGCTTTCTAGGATTTACTTTTATATAGAGTTTACCGCCGATTTTACGCGAGGTTTCTTGTTTGTTCTTTTAGTTGTTTAACATGTTATATTGAACAAGAAGATGATTATATTTCAGGAGTGAAGATTTGCATGTTCATTTTCTTGAAGGAAGATTTAACCGTGTTACCATGTCGTCCACACCGAGCGAATCAAGGGAGTACTAGTTTCTTTCATTCTCATTTATTTTTACTTTTACATCTTTTAATTGAACATTGGGGACAATGTTCTGCTTAATTGTAAGGGGGTAAATTGGGATACCTTAGAAACTACAACTTTGCTTGATTTGTGTTTTGTTTAATAGTAGATGTGTAATAAAACTGAGAGAAGTACTTGTTAGGGTAATTTTGGGACCAAATTAAAATTTTTTTTGCAACATATAGGAGTGAAACTTTAGTCTTAATAAGCGTCTCATGGTAAGAGTTATATGACTAGCACAAAAACCGTACCACTCAAAAATTTCCACCCCAAATATGCGAGGTTCGCCCCTAGATTTGTTAGGAAAAACATTCATTATTAGTGCTTATGAGTGTACCAGTAGTACTTAGATTCTAGAACTTGCGTTAGCGATGCATCCCGAGACCGCTAGTGAGATTACATTCTTGTAGTTAGGATTTACTACATGATAAGAGGCATTAGAATAACCCTTGTTTTACACCTGTTTTTATAATTGCATTGACTCCATTGGTCAATTAATTTTCCCACACCTTTGCGATGTACTCATTTTTAGTACACGATACCCCTAGTACAACCCTCAGAGCCTTTCTTTTTCGTTTCTAACTTTAAGCATTTTACTTAAAGGAAGAATTTGTTTACAATCCACCCCCAAATGTACACCCAAATCACCTTAGCCTTCCTTTTATGCACTCATCTTTAGTGCATTATTGTTATTTGTTTAAACCCTTTGTTAATTGTCTAATTGATTACATGGTTGCTAAGTCGAGTCATATCTTGTACATATTGTTTTGGGACGATTGAGACTCATGGGTAAAGTACTAGTGTTATGGAGTAATGGGGAAGAACATCATTTATTACGCCATATATGCGTTAATGTTTTAAAGTACTCCAAGTGTTTCGATTATCTTAATTCGAGTCTTTATTTTTAATTATGTAAAAGTTCAAGTGTAAGGGGAAAATATTGATGTATTATTTTTTATGATAGGGCAAGAGTGTATGAAAAAAAATCTAAAAAACAAGAAAAATGAAAAAAAAATATATATATATAGAAAAAGAAAAGTGAAAAAAACATACGGACTACCATCCCGTTTCTTTTATTTATGTCTATGTTAGTAGTAGTTAGTGTAAGTTGAGTCGAGTCTTGGCTTTGCAACGCCTCATTGTACATGTAATTGACAAAGACAATTGATTTGCCACTAGTAAAATATCCTTTATCCAATAAACCGTGTTTTTCCATATCCCTACACCTAACGTTATAACCCTTTGAAAGACCTCTTTGATAGACTATCCTAGGTGCTTACGCGAAAGTGATGGAGGTTTTGATCATTTCCCAAGCCTATGGTAATCTATTTGCTATAACAGGTAGTAAGAGATATTTTTCCGTGTCCATTTGCGATATATACATTTATAACACCCGAGAGATGAGAGTATCCAAACACTATATGTGAGGTGCTAGTGTATAATTTCCGTGCTTGTTTTGACTTAGGTGGAACGATCATTTGTTGTAATTACTTTTATATTAATGTTAAATGACCCCTAATTTATATTTTGATTGGTATAAAAGCTCATTTGCTTGAGGACAAGCAAATCCCAAGTGTAAGGGTATTTGATAAGCATTTATTTGGTACCCTTTAGGGGGTCATTTAAGCCATAAATCATAATTATATGATCAAATATTACCTTAAATCACTTCTTTTGTCATTTTAGATACTTGGGACAAGAATTTTAGAAAATGGAGCAGTGGGCGTTTTTGGAGTTAAAAGTGAAGAAAACGGCAAAATCAAGAAACTATGCTGGAAATTAAACATGACGACGTCACGCCTTATAGGGTGACGCCGTCACTTGAATATTCAAGAGGTGGATACATTTACAAGTGACGCTCCAGAAAACTATTGGTGATTTAACATGTGATGGCGTCACGTGTTACTAGAAGTAGGCCATCACGTACAACTTAATAAGAGACGGCCTAGAAGAAAATAAAGAGTGACGAGGTCAAGGAGGTTTATTGGGCGTCAAGAAATCCTAATCGCGGCGACTTGATGGCGTCAGGACTCATAACCTGACGCCATCACGTCTGTATCTCTATATATATTTTTGGATTTTTTTCATTAGAAAGATGTGGAACTTGTGGAACTTTGTAGGGAACTTTGGAGTCCGACTTTTAAAGCCTTTTTAGGGTTTTAAACCCTAAGTTCTTCCATGTTTAATTGAAAGATATGTTCTCCGTTAATCATTCAATATGTCTATGTGTTGTATGATTAATTGTTTATCTTTTATTTTCATTAACATGCTAACTTAGATATCTTAGTTTTTGCTTAGATCTAATGAAACCTAGTTGTTAATTATTGATTGTTGGTTTGTTATTGATTGTTTGATTGATTGACTAACACTAGGCTTAGGAAAACTGGCTAAATCTCCTATACGGTAACTAGCTTGAACCTCTTAAGAAACGCAATCGGATGTGTACTACGGTTTTATTAATTGTATATAATGCATGAGTAGTTGTTGATGATTCTATGGTAGGACACTAAACGTGTCATAATAAGAAGAAATAAATACTCACAAAGTTGGGGAAAGACGTACACGGCCCCACGACCGGTATTAAGGAATGCAATCCTTCGATCAAACAATTGTAACAAACCAATAAATCAATAAAAGATAACTAGGGAGTAGTGAAATCTAAGTAAACACGTTTGTCTCCTATAAGTAATCCACCGCATTTACTTTTCTTGTTATTTTATTTTATCTTGCATAATTAGTAATTTTGGGTTAATTGACTAGCAACTAATTACGCCCACTCTTCCAAATACTCGGGATTGTTATACTTTTTATAAAATATAAAATACAAAAAGAATCATCCCTCACCTTTAGACCTAGTTAACCTAGCCTTCAATCCTAACGAAACTATTCCCCTAGAGAATGATCAATCCCCTGGTACTTGCCACTCACTATACTACATCGATCAGGTATACTGCCTGGAGGATTACATCGGTCAGGTACACTCCCTTGAGAAGTAAAACCTTTTGTGAGGTTGCAAAATCCCGCATCAATTCATAAACATCCTGTAACTAGGTTGTTAACTATGAATGTGACTGTTTTACTCTTTGAGTAATACCCCTGGCTATGTTTAGCTGCCATATCCGAGTTGGGGGTGTTACAGTCACCTTCGCTAGATCCCTATGCTCTTTCGTCTTAGCGACTTCTTCTAGTGCTGCATATGTGCTGTGAAAGATAGCTTTCTTCACCAAGTTCCCAACCAATGCCCCTACCTTATCACCACGAATAAGCTCCATGGCCATGTATGGAACCACCTTCAAAACTACTTCAGCCTAGTCTTTTTAGAGTGTCTCACACTTAACCGTGAAGCTGTTAATCTCCTCACGAAGCTCAACCTCCGTGTCTCCCAACCTAGCCTTTTCCCTCTCTAAAAATTATGTACCAGTTGCTGCAGGAACAACTACTAATGATTTTGCAAGGTCAGAAGAATATGTTGATGCACATGGACCAAGTATGGAATATGTTGAAAAATTATTTTGTTTCTAACTCGTTAAGTGTTTGGTTGTGTGATTATGATCAGACGAACACATGCTTCAACTATAAAAATAAATCCTAATACCTCTTATGATACATTTTCATAAGTTAAATTTAAGGTTTACTTAGGGACAAGTAAAGTTCAAGTGGGGGGATATTTGATGAACTCAAATAAGTACATATTATTATCATCATTTATCCTATTTATTTGACTTGTTTTACTTTATTATGTATGAGAATTGATACTTTAATTCTTACTTTAGTAATTTTCAGGTAAAAACAGGTAATAGGTAAAACTTGGCGATTTTGGACTAATTATGGAGCAAAACGAGCAAGATTTCGAAAGTCTACTTAAATCAAGAAGATGCGCTGTATCTCACTCAACAGATACGCCGCAATATCATACTTAGATGAATTCGAAGACCATTGCCTGACTTTGAAGAGTGCGCCGCATAGAATTCTACCATGCGCCGCTTATGAAACTTTGGTCAATGAAGAAGATCAAGCTTGTTCTACTCCAAATACGCCGCATTATAGTTCTGACATTCGGCCTATCACTATCAAGACTTCACCAGATACAATCCAAGATACTGAAGAACATGCGCCGCATAAAGATTCAAGTTACGCCGCATCTAAAGGCGGTGTACGAATATTCCAGAATATATTAATCTTGGACCCCGCGCGAAGTGAAGTACATGCGCCGCATCTGCTCATTACATGCGCCGCATCGTACCCTAAGACAGAAACTATAAATACCCCAAGACCCAGACGAATTTAGTGTGCAACAAATCCGTCGAAGAAGCAACACAAGACACACCCCAAACGAAGATATTAGAGCTGTAAGAAGGTCCTGCATGTATTTAATTCATTAAGTAGTTTTGTTTTATTGTAATAGTACACTTTAATTCATCAGGATAGATGGGCAAATGTATGTGACTACGGAAAATCATCAATTCCTCTTGAAATTGCTTTCTCATCGATTAAAGTTTATATGATGGTGTCTTTGGTGACTTATATTAGTGCTTTGATAACCTCTATGTCTATCTGAGTTTTGCGACGGGTCGCCATGCCCCTTCCTCGCCTATTTTATCTGACGTCTTTTGATGAATAGGATAGAAATAAGTAATCATTAAGGGTGGACCCGCCGATGTGATTAGAGCCAACAAGAAAGATTTAATTATATACACTTCATATAAAACTAGCAATAAAATAAGTGACAAGCTACTTAATTATCAGAACAGGTCTTCTTATTGTTTTTATTATCTATCTGTGTACGTGTATGCTATTCGCTGATTCGTGCTCATTAGTTTATTTTAATGTTTAATAAAACCAATCTGTGCCAGTCTCTCAGGCTGAACCCCCTTACGTTAGATTAGGTTGTAAAACTAACTTAGGATATTAAAATACTAATTAGATTAATTAGATAAATCGTTCCACTCTTAGTGATCGACACTCTACTTACCATTATATACAAACTGACTGGGTACACTGCTCGTTAAGTGTGTGTGTTATTGATAAGTCGCCTAAATATAAATGTAAAACTTGAGTAGGCATTAAAACTGCTAAACCGCAACGACACATCACGCGCATCAAGTTTTTAGCACCTTTGCTGGGGAGTGAATTGTATTTATCTATTAATTTGATTAGTAATTTAATTAGATTTTCTTTTATTAGGTTTTTAGATTCTAACCACTAACTTGTTGTATATTAATTAGATTGCATTAATTGTATAATTTGCATATTTACTGTTTTTTTTTAATTTATAGTAATTTTCTTTTTATTTTTCATTAATTTTTGTACTAACTGCTGTCGTTGTATTATGCTGATACAAACGATATGGCGCATCTGTTTCACAGATTCGGCGTATTTCGTTTTAATTTGATAAAATACAACCCGTTTAATAATTCGAGTACGACCTATCTTTTCCCCAAGATACGGCGTATTCTGTTTTTAATAAAAAAATTTCGAAACCCTAACACCATGCGACACATCTGGTTCTACAGATACGGCGTATTTAATATTTAAATTAAAAACAGTTTTTGAATTAATTAAACAGAAGCGACGCATCGATTTTTATCGATACGGCGCATTTACTGAATGAAAAAAATCTTGTATTTTGAAACGTAACGAAAATACGGCGCATTAGCTTCTGCTTATGCGACGCATTCAATTTTAATAAATATAACTGATTTTTGATATTTGACAGGTACGGCGCATTCTAATTCAAAAGCGACGTATCTACTTTCTAAATAAGAGTCTGATTTAATTTTAACGTAATAAGATACGACGTATCCTCTTTCAAGGATACGGCGCATCGTCTGCATATATCAGTAACTTTTAATTTCTGTACTCCGTTTTCGTTATTAATTTACTGATATTCCATTTTCTTGAACATACCCTACTGATGTTTTTGTGATGATTTCAGGTAGTGCATGATCAGAAGTTCGACCAAGAACCTAATTAAACCTTACGAAGAACCTGAGCGAGCTTTTCATTCATTTAAAAAGCTTTTCAACACAACAAGATTTGACCTTTCAAGTTCTTCAGAGTTTGATTATTTTCCTGAGAAAGAAAAAGAGGAAGTAGAAACAGAAACAATGACGGAAAACACTACTATGGATGAATTCATGAACAAAACCCGATCCGACTACAGTTCAGGAGTTGCTAGGCCAAAGTTTGACAACAAGTCAAAGTTTGAGTTGAAGGGTCAGTTTCTCAAGGAATTAAGAGAGAATGCTTTCAGTGGGACAGAGAATGAAGATGCTAATGAACATGTGGAAAAGGTCATTGCAGATATATTCACTACGGAAGGAGTTTCTGACGATCAACTTATGCTTCGAATCTTCTCAATTTCACTCAAAGGAGCTGTTAATAAGTGACTAAGAAATGAACCAGCTGGTTCAATCACTACATGGGAAGAATTGAAAAGCAAATTCCTCAAAAGATATTTTCCACCTGCTAAAACTGCTAAGAAGATGGAGGCTATCAACAATTTTAAGCAAGAGCCCGATGAAACTCTCTATCAGGCTTGGGAGCGTTTCAAAGATCTATTGGTAAAATGTCCTCAACACTATCTAACCACAATGCAGGAGGTAATATTATTTTATCAAGGATTGGACATGCCTACTAGACAAATCTTGGATGCGAAGGGAGCTGTACCACAAATGAGTGCAGCAAATGCTAGGAAAGCAATCCAAGAAGCTGCTGATCATTCTCAAAACTGGCACAATGGAACCTCTACTAGAACTAGAAGCAGCACTAATTCTGACGGGTTTGCTGCTATATAAGTTCAATTAGACAAAATTAGTAGAGATATAAAGAAAATAGATGAACAAGCATATGCTGCCCAAGTTGGATGTGAAAAATGCGAAAGTCCTCACTACACAAAGGATTGCCCTACAAAGAATGAAAGTGAAACCTTTGAAGAAGCATACTATACACAATTTGGTCAACCATTCCAACCTTCAGGAATGTTTAGGGAAGCTGCTCCAGGATACTATTAGAAGTATAATGGAAACCCCTCGTATCAAGAGAGAAGGCAGATTTTGGATGATACTTTAAAGCAAATTATGGCCGATGCTGCTAAGAGACATGAAGAGAACATGGCCTTGATCAAGGAAATCCGAGCTTCTACAGAAACCACCACAAGGAATAAAGGTGCTTCGATCAAGAACTTAGAGCAACAAATTGGTCAGATGGGCAAGGTTCTTCAAGAAAGGGGAATTGGAAGTCTACCTAGCTCAACTGAAACTAATCCAAGAGATCATGTCAAAGCCATAACCACTACCGAAAAAGTCATGCCTAAAATACCTTTTCCTGGACGATTGAAGAATGGTAATGTTTTGAAACCCCAATATTTCTTTAACTCTTCAATCAGTGTAAGGAAGCTACTCACAGAGAAGTCAAGAATTGAAGAGGAGATCAAGGCTGCAATTAAAGAAGAGAGCTCTGCAACCGATCTACAAGCCTTGCCTCATAAAGAAAAAGACCCAGGAAGTTTTACTCTACCTTGCTCAATTAATAACATGTCTTTCAATAATGCATTAGCTGACTTAGGAGCTAGTGTTAGTGTTATGCCCCCAAAGACATTCACTACACTAGGACTAGGAAAATTGACACCAACTAAGCTGCTTATTGAATTGGCTGATAAAACTGTAAAACGACCTGAGGGGATTGCTAAAAACGTGCTAGTTAGGATCAAGAAGTTTGTGTTCCCAGTAGACTTTATAATACTAGATATGCCCGAGGATGTTAAGATTCCCTTAATCCTTGGAAGACCTTTCTTGTCTACGGCCCATGCTAAGATTAATGTGTTTAAAAGAAAGATATCATTAAAAGTAGGGAATAACAAACTAGTCTATAAATGTGAAAATCTGGTTAAGAGCATAATTAGAGGCGTTTATATGCTAGGACTAGGAGAATGTTTAGACCTCGATCTAGAAGCTAGATATATAGGAGAAATCTAAGTGCAAAAAAGCCATTAGGATTCAATGATAAATTTATGGAAGATGACAAACCCAATAAAAATAAAATTATGGGTAATCCTATTATTCACGTTATAAACACTAGAGACTACGATGAATTTGAAGGGTATCCTAATTTTTGTGATTACGATAGACAAATCGATGTCAATTGTGCCTACAACTTACAATTCCCTTGCATGATAGGATACAAACAAACTAGCGCAAACTTCTTTCCTATTTTACCAATTAATGTAATGTCAAAAACCTTTTATAACTCTATCATGAATAAGAAGGTTGAATATAAAGGAAAGAATGTAGTTGGAGCCTTTATTAATATACCTATTTTTGTTGGAAGATTTGTTGTTGTTACAGATTTCATGGTTGTAGAAGACATGGATGCCTATTGTGATAAAGAAATGGGTGATGCAATTGTTGGTAAACCATTTTGTAGGAAAATTGCCATCAATCCCTAAAGATTTGAAGTAAAAATTACCTTTCAAAATGGGAACGATGTTATCACTTTTATGATGCCTCGCACTCACCCAAGTTTTAAACATGCCACAAACGAATATTGCTATAGGTTTTCACCTATAGATGACAAGGACAAACAATGTGGGATCAAGTATCCGTACCAAAAGATGAAAGGATTCTACGAAGGAGTGCTGAACTTGGGACTTGAATATATACGCGATAAGTTAATCAGCAATTATATCATGAAGTGGTATTTGGACATCGATGGCACAAAATAGGAGCTGAACGTGAGTCTAACTTGAAGACTCTGGAATAATGACAAGTGGTGACCGGGAGACAACCCGGAACTTTTTATCTTATTTTTCTGTTTGAGTCGAGTCTGTCAGACCTGCAGAAGATGCGGCGCATCTCCATCATGGAATGCGGCGTATCATCTGCACGAGTCATATCTTTTTATTTTTCTGCATTTTTTATTTTTTAGACTTTAAAACATTCTGTCAGTTTATTTAATGCGGCGCATCCCTGGTTGAGGATACGACGCATCTTTTATTCTGATTCGTATTAATTCCAGGCTTGATACGGCGCATCCTCTTCCATAGGATGCGCCGTATCGACTGACCTGATGATTTTTAATTTTTTAGGTTTTATTTTCTAACTGCTAATGTATTATGCAAGTTTGAACCTTCTTAACTCAGGTGTGTTAAAGCCTAGGTGGTATTATAGATTTATGCACTTTCTGTGAAAACATTATTCATGAAGCTTAAATGTTCTCATCCACCAGAAAGTTGATTTTTGCTCATAAACTCAATGGAGGATCATTCCAAGCAAATATAAGGGAAGTTTCTACGTTCTAATTCTTTTATTTTCCAAATTTTAACCTTTGACACAAACAACGAGGACGTTGTTTAACTTAAGTGGGGGGATGGAGAATTAGAACGCTTACTTGTCCTAAACTTTTCAAAATATGCTTAAAATACGCTTAATATATCAAAATTAAAAAAAATAGCATGTTTTTGTTTTAGTCTAAATTACATAACCGCACACATAACCTTATTTCTTCCAAAAAGCAAAACTTTAGTGTGCCGGTGACTTATAAACTTTAAAACTTGGCTTGTATACTATTCGAGACCACCATAATGAGTATTATCAATATAATTGGAGTGACTTGTCTAACTTGGTAAATTTCTAGGATTACACCCAAAAAGCCTTTATATTTTATGTGATATTAACTAACTACATTGGTTAGTTAACCCCCGTATAAACCCTTTTGTTTACTCTCACTTTTAGAGTAAGATACCCTTAAAAAACCCTCAGAGCCATTCCTTTCATTTCTTACACCTTTGTTAAAAATGTTTCGTTACACCCTTACACCTTAGCCTACCCTATAGATTAAAATCCGTGGTTAATTACTTTAGGCAAAGTGTGTTTCCTTACATTACCTGTGTTCGCGTGCGTAATTCATTATCTTTGGTTAGGTCGGGAAATTGCATAATACAATTGGAGTGAAAGTACATATTATGTACTTTTAGTTTATTTTTCGTGTGTTTACTACTTTCACTATTACAGTTATTTCTGAAAGTTATGAGAAGTATGGAAACATTATCCGGAGAAATCGTGATAGAAAGGTTGTGAACTTTTACACATTGATAAAAAAAATCGAAAAAATAGTAAAGAAAAAGAAAGAGAAGAAGTTGGAAGTTTGTTTAACCAACTTATGTAAAGTTTTGTATTAAGTGGTAGATATCACCACTATTTNGTGCGTAATTCATTATCTTTGGTTGGGTCGGGAAATTGCATAATACAATTGGAGTGAAAGTACATATTATGTACTTTTAGTTTATTTTTCGTGTGTTTACTACTTTCACTATTACAGTTATTTCTGAAAGTTATGAGAAGTATGGAAACATTATCCGGAGAAATCGTGATAGAAAGGTTGTGAACTTTTACACATTGATAAAAAAAATCGAAAAAATAGTAAAGAAAAAGAAAGAGAAGAAGTTGGAAGTTTGTTTAACCAACTTATGTAAAGTTTTGTATTAAGTGGTAGATATCACCACTATTTGTTGTTGTATTATACTTATGGATTGAATGGGAGTTGGCCGTTATGGGAACGCCAACTAAGGATTATTCTTTGTTTAAGATTTTATTGAGTATGATTCGTGTCTACCTAAAGCGTGAGTTACATGAGTCAAAAGCGTGAGTTATTCAATGATATGAGTCTTATTCATGGGATGGTTGGGGAAGTAATTAACCACACTTAGGATTTTAATTTATTTGTTTGTTTATTTTTTATTTTACACCAATTTATATCCTAAATGTTATCCCTACCCAACCGTATTGTTATATTCGTTGTTAGCTTTCGAGCATCCAGATATGATGATGGCTAAGTAAGAATGTTAAATGTATGAATAATGTAGTGACCATCTGAGTATTAGATTAATTGATTAACGCGCTAGCGATCTAGTGTGTGACTTGCTGACCATCCGTTATGCAAATAACGCGCCAGTAATCTGAGAAGTGTGATAGCGTGGGTTTTGCAACCTTTGCACTTAGGTTTTACCTCTCAAGGGATCTTGAGAAGCTTACAACCCCCACCAGGCAGTGTACCTAACCGATGTAGTATAGTGAAGTGGCAAGTACCGGGAGATTGATTGTTCTCTCGGGGAATAGTGTCGTTATGCTTGAAAAGCTACTCTAATTAGGTCTAAGGGTTGAGGGATGATTCTTTTTGTATTTTTATATTTTATGAAAGCAAGTAAAAATCTTGATTTTTGGAAGAGTGGGCGGAATTAGTTGCTAGTCAACTAACCCAATCAACTACTTTTGCAAATAAATTAAAATAACTAGAAATTTAAATTGGTTGTGAAACTTATATGAGAGAAATATGTGTTTACTTAGATTTCCTAACTTCCTAGCTATCTTTTATATGTTAATTGGTTCGTTGTAATTGTGTGGATGACGGGTTGTATTCCTTTATACCATTCGTAGGGCCGTGTACGATCTTCCCTATCTCTATAAGCTCCTACTTCACTCCTATGTCGAGCCGACTAAAAGCTCCTAACATGGGATCATTAGAATTCGCTCATGCATTAAGTACAACCAAATAATCGTAGTACACATCCGATTCATGTTTCTTAAGACGTTCAAGCAAGTTACCGTATAGGAGTTCTTAAGCCTAACATTGACTTCACCCACCCACAATAATCACAAGCAAACCAACAACATATAATCAATAGCTAGGTTTCATTAGATCTAAGCAAACACAATAAAGACCTAGCCTAGCATGTTAATTGAAAGACAAGCATAAGATATAATCACACAATACATAGACATATTGAATGATTTGGAAGAGACTTATCTTCAATTAAGCATCCAAGTTTCAAGGGTGGAAAACCCTCAAAAATATAGTAGAAAAACGAGCTAGGGTTTCTTCCCAAAAAGTTGCACACCAAAGAATGAAAATTAGACAAATATTTATAGAATATACAATCTGACGGCGTCACCTTATAGGGTGTGACGCCATCACCTCGCCGCCAAAACTCTATTCGGATTGCACAGATCTACTTCTGACGCCGTCCCCCTCCATTCTCTTCTGGGCCGTCTCCCTTTAGCATAAAACGTGACGACCTACATTTGGTAACACGTGACGCCGTCACGTATTAAACTTCAAAATCTTTCTAGGGCGTCTAGTGTAAAAATCATCCTCCTCGTTGTCAAAGCGTGACGCCGTCACATGGTAGAGCGTGACGCCGTCAAGTACAATTTCCAGCATATTTTGAGATTTTGTCGTTTTCTTCACTTTTATGCTCCAAAAACGTCCAAAATGCTTCCATTTCCAGATTTCCTCTTCAAAGTACCTAAAATGACAAAAGGAACGATTTAAGGCAATATTTGATCAAATATTACGGATTAGGGCTTAAATGACCCCCTAAAAGCGTAGCACTTTTCGCCTCATCAAATACCCTTACACTTGAGATTTGTTTGTCCTCAAGCAAATGTGCTTTTATTCCAATCAAAATATGAGCTACGGGTCATTTAACACGAATATAAAAGTAATTACAACAAATAGTTATTCAACCATAGTCATAATAAGCACGGAAATCATACGCTAGCACCTCACAAATAATGTTTGGATACTCTAATCTCTCGGGTGTTATAAACCTATATAACTAAATGGAAATGGAAGAAATACTTCTCACTACCTGTCATAGCAAATAGATTACCATAGGCTTGGGAAAGGATCAAAAACCTCCTCCACTAGGCGTAAGCACCTAAGATAAACTATCAAAGAGGGCTTTACAAAGGGTTATGACGTTAGGTGTAGGGATATGATAAACACGGTTTTGTTGGAATAAAGGGTATTTTTAGTGGTGGCGAGTTAATTATTTTGATCAAATACATGCACAAGGTGGCGTTGCTAAGCCAAGACTCGACTCGACTTAAGCTAAAAAGAAAATAACATAAACTTAAATAAAGATAAAATGAAACGGGATGGTAGTCTGTATGTTTTTTTCTACTTTTCTTTTTCCAATTTTTTTTTCGTTTTTTTTGTTTTTCGAATTCTTTTTCATGCACTCTTGCCCTACCATCTAAAATAATACATCTTAGGGGCCTCGATTCTCCCCTTACACTTGAACTTTTACATACTTTACAATTAACTATTCCAATGACTCGAATTAAGATAATTGAAAAACTTGGAGTACTTTAAAATATTAACGCACATATGGGGGTAATAATTGATGTTTTTCCCCATTACTCCATTACATTAATACTTTACCCACGAGTCCCAATCGTCCCAAAACAATATGTACAAGGATATGACTCGACTTAGCAACCATGTAAGTAATAAGACAATTAACTAAGGGTTTAACAATTGTTGTCACAATAATGCACTAAAGATGAGTGCATACAAGGTAGGCTAAGGCGATTTGGGTGTACATTTGGGGTGGATTGTAAACAAATTCTTCCTTTAAGTAAAATGCTTAAAGTTAGAAACGAAAAGATACGCTCTGAGGGGTGTACTAGGGGTATCGTGTACTAAAAATGAGTACATCGCAAAGGTGTGGGAGAATTACTTGACCAATGGAGTCAATGTAATTATAATACGGGTGTAAAACATGGGTTATCCTAATGTCTCTTATCATATAGTAAATCTTACTACACGAATGTAGTCTCACTTGTGGATTTGGGATGGTCACTAACGCAAGTTCTAGAATCTATAAGCTACCGGTACACACACAAGCATAAAAAATGAATGCCTTTCCTAACAATTCTAGGGAGAACCTCACATATTTGGGTAAAATTTTTGAGTGGTTCGGTTTTTGTGCTAGTAATACAATTCCCTATCCATGAGACGCTTATTATACCTAAAGTTTCATTCCTATATGTTGTAAAAAAATTTAAATTTACGCTAAAATTGCCCTAACAAATATTTCGCTCGGTTTTATTACACATCTACCATTAAACAAAACAAAAATCAAGCGTAATAACATTTTTTAAGGTGTCTTCATTTACCCCCCCCCCCACCCCCCCAACACTTAAATCGAA
>LBNU01026307.1:1846-12757 GCA_014162995.1 Artemisia annua | reverse complement strand
ACTACCTTTGCCTATTGTAATTCATACTTTGGGTAAACTTTATTACTTTTATATTTCATGATGCTTATGATTACCATGTTTGTTAAAGACTTATGTTCGGTTGAATAATATATGGTTAGTTGGGAATTGTTCACTACATTGGTGAATAGTTTATCTAGAGTGTGGTTGCTATAGTTCCACGTGTTTCTTATCATTGTAATTCTCAAGCTAGTTTGGTTATATTAGAACTTGTCTCGTTTATTGTCTTGATTAATTATTATTGTGGTTTGATCCGTGACAATCATAACCACCAACTTGTTACTTGCTTAAACAAACAAACAACACTTGAGTGCAATATCTTGGGATGACCTTGACTTACCACTACTATACTACAATTGAGTAGGGTATACTTGCCCGAATGTGTTCCTAGTTAACCGGTAATTCTTGTTTCTATAAATTTTAAAACATGGTTGGCAAAACGCACATCAGTCAAAGCGTGACGCCGTCACATGGTAGAGCGTGACGCCGTCAAGTACAATTTCTAGCATATTTAGAGACTTTGTCGTTTTCTTCACTTTTATGCTCCAAAAACGTCCAAAGTGCTTCCTTTTCCAGATTTCCTCTTCAAAGTACCTAAAATGACAAAAGGAACGATTTAAGGCAATATTTGATCAAATTATTACGGATTAGGGCTTAAATGACCCCCTAAAAGCGTAACACTTTTCGCCTCATCAAAGTGCACTAGTGACCATCCGTTAGTTGAAGTGTCGAAGACTCGCGCTAGCGATCTACTAAGTTTCTGCAAGAGATGTTTGAACGAAGCTAGGTTTAACCCTTAAGCCTCAAAACCCTTTTTACCGCTTTAGATTTGTTACTCCTTAGCTTTAGTGGGGGAGATGCGTATACTTGTCAAGCTTATGATAGAATATTCGTCACAACTAAGCAACTAAACGATTTAGAATTGTTTTATATTGAAAAATTATTTTGTTTCTAACTCGTTAAGTGTTTGGTTGTGTGATTATGATAAGACGAATACGTGCTTCAACTATAAAAATAAATCCTAAAACTTCTTAGGATACATTTTCATAAGTTAAATCTAAGGTTTACTTGGGGACAAGTAAAGTTCAAGTGGGGGGATATTTGATGAACTCAAATAAGTACATATTATTATCATCATTTATCCTATTTATTTGACTTGTTTTACTTTATTATGTATGAGAATCGGTACTTTAATGTTTACTTTAGTGATTCTCAGGTAAAAACAGGTAATAGGTGAAACTCGGCGATTTTGGACTAATTATGGAGCAAAACGAGCAAGATGTCAAAAGTCTACTGAAATCCAGAAGATGCGCCGTATCTCACTCAACAGATATGCCGCAATATCATACTTAGATGAATTCGAAGACCATTGCCTGACTTTGAAGAATGCGCCACATGGAATTCTACCATGCGCCATTTATGAAACTTTGGTCAACGAAGAAGATCAAGCTTGTTCTACTAAAGATTCAAGTTACGCCGCATCTAAAGGCGGTGTACAAATATTACAGAATATATTAATCTTGGACCCCACGCGAAGTTAAGTACATGCGCCGCATCTGCTCATTACAAGCGCCGCGTCGTACCCTAAGACAGAAACTATAAATACCCCAAGACCTAGACGAATTTAGCGTGCAACAAAACCCTAAGGAGCCGAGTTCAGTCGAAGAAGCAACACAAGACACACCCCAAATGAATATATTAGAGCTGTAAGAAGGTCCCGCATGTATTTAATTCATCAAGTAGTTTTGTTTTATTGTAATAGTACACTTTAATTCATCAGGATAGATAGGCAAATGTATGTGACTATGGAAAATCATGCATTCCTCTTAAAATTGCTTTCCCATCGATTAAAGTTTATATGATGATGTCTTTGGTGACTTATATTAGTGCTTTAATAACCTCTGTGTCTAGCTGAGTTTTGCGTCGGGTCGCCATACCTCTTCCTCGCCTATTTTATCTGTCGTCTTTGGATGAATAGGATAGACATAAGTAATCATTAAGGGTGGACCCGCCGATGTGATTAGAGCCAACGAGAAAGATTTAATTATATACACTTCATATAAAACTAGCAATAAAACAAGTGACAAGCTACTTAATTATCCGGACATGTCTTCTTATTGTTTCTATTATCTATTTGTGTACGTGTATGTTATTCATTGATTCGTGCTCATTAGTTTACTTTACTGTTTAATAAAACCAATTTGTGCCAGTCTTTCAGGCTGAACCCCCTTGCGTTAGATTAGGTTGTAAAACTAACTTAGGATATTAAAATACTGATTAGATTAATTAGATAAATCGTTCCACTCTTAGTGATCGACACTCTACTTACCATTATATACAAACTGACTGGGTACACTGCTCGTTAAGTGTGTGTGTTATTGATAAGTCGGCTAAATATAAATGTAAAACTTGAGTAGGCATTAACACTGCTAAACTGTAATGACACATCACGCGCACCAGACGCCATCAAGAAGAGTTGTTTTAGTTCAAGATTAAGAAGGTTTGGGTGCTTGTTGATTTGCCTAGAGGCAAGAGGGTAATTGGTACAAAGTGGGTAGTTAGAAACAAGAAGGATGAAAGAGTAATTGTGATAAGGAACAAGGCTAGACTTGTGGCTCACGGATCCACACAAGAAAAAGGAATTGATTATGAAGAAATGTTTGCTCCTGTTGCAAGAATTGAAGCAATCAGACTATTTCTTGCATATGCTTCTTTCATGGGTTTCACTGTCTACCAAATGGATGTGAAGAGTGCCTTTCTTTATGGTACAATTGAAGAGGAGGTGTATGTTTCACAACCTCCTGGTTTCACTGATCAAGAACATCCAGACAAGGTCTACAAGGTGGTTAAGGCTCTTTAAGGCCTGCATCAGGCACCAAGAGCTTGGTATGAAACCCTAGCCGCTTATCTTTTGGAAAATGGATTTCACAGAGGTAAGATTGATCAAAATCTCTTTATCAAGAAGAACAAAGGTTATATTTTGCTAGTTCAGGTGTATGTGGATGATATCATTTTTTGTTCTACCATGAAAGCAATGTGCAAAGAGTTTGAGAAGTTAATGATGAATCAGTTCCAAATGAGTTCACTGGGAGAACTTACTTTCTTTTTGGAGCTACAAGTGCAACAAAGAACTGATGGAATATTTATCAGCTAGGATAAATATATGACTGAAATATTGAGGAAATTTTAGTTTGCTAATGCAAAAGTTGCTAGTACACTTGCAGATAAAGATACAGCCTTGATGTTAAAAGATGATATTGGTGAAGCTGTTGATGTTCACACTTATAGGTCTATGATTGGGTCCTTGATGTATCTTACTTCATCAAGACCTGATATCATGTTTGTTGTGTGTGCTTGTGCAAGGTTTCGAGTTACTCCCAAGATCTCTCACTTGACTAAAGTGAAGAGGATTTTTAGGTACCTTAAAGGTTAGCCTAAGTTGGGGTTATGGTATCCAAAGGAATCTCCATTGGAATTGGTATATTATTCAGACAGTGATTATGCTGGTGAAAATTTGGATATGAAGTCTACCACAGGTGGATGTCAATTTCTTGGATGTAGGTTGATTTCATGGCAGTGTAAAAAGAAAACAATGGTGGCCACTTCAACAACTGAAGCAGAGTATGTGGCTGCTGCTAGTTGTTGTACTCAAGTATTGTGGCTTCAAAATCAGCTACTTTATTATGGGTACAATTTTGTGAACACCATTATTTAATTGACAATAGCAATACTATGTGCATTATTAAGAATCCAGTTCAACATTCTAAAACTAAACACATCGAAATTAGACATCATTTTATCAGAGATTGCAATGAGAAAATGTTAGTTCAAGTTGTCAAAATTCATACTGATGACAACTATGCAGACTTGTTAACCAAAGGTTTTGATGTGAGGAGGTTTCAATACGTAGTTGTAGGTATTGCAATGCTCAATCCTTAAACTCTAGTGTCTAAGTGTTCTTTTCAAAAGAATTTGGATTTGTACTGCTTGTATTGTCAATAATATTTGCTTTGTATAGTTTGTACTGTTAGCTGAATTTTGGTACTGCTTATGTTAGTCAATGCTCATAACTCACATAGGAAATATTTTGTCTTGTATTTTCTTGTTTTTGGACTAACATTCACAGATTCCATAAGCACTATGAGTGGTCTTGTACTAGACAGTGGATTGGTGATTGCTAAGATTGAATGGTGTGCTTCTCAACACACAACAAATCGTAATTAGTTCACCATTTCTAATCCACATAAGAACTGGCTAGTCCAGAGCAAACGGTCTCTGGTAAAGACAACTCAATTCCGTTTATGGTTGATAGTTTACCAAAAACTATATGGTTATCTACTCACCATACTTCATACTGAAGAGTTGGCTAGTCCAAAGCAAACGGCTCTTGGTAAAGGCACATCAAATCCGTTGATAGCTGATAGTTTGCTCAAAACTATGTATGAGCAGTCATGTTTTTATATAAATTTTTACACTGCTCTTTGAAATTTTGGTCAAAATATTTGTACTGATGGACATTAGTTTGTACTGCTAGTGTTGATTTTATACTAGCCGTTCCAACTGTTTGTCTTGGTAACTATTTTTGGTAATAGTCTTTGGGAAAATCTTTTATTTCTATACTTATGGGTTTCTTTGGATAATTATCTTCTTACTAAATTTTTATCTTTTTCTTAAGATAATTTCTTTCTACAGATACTTATCCATGCGCAATAATTCTCAAACCCTATCAGTATAAATATTAAACCTCCATTGGCTTGTAAATACAAAAATTGATCGATTTTTCTGTCCAAGCATAATGGATAACCTGAATTCTATCACCTCTTTGAATGGCTCAGGAGTAAGACCTAGTCAAACTAGGAATGATCCTCAGTCTTTGCCCCATGATGCACCTCTCTCAGCAGGTTACACAGCTGGAAGTGCTAAGGGTAGTTTGATACTTAATGAATTGATGGAATTTTGTACCAATTTGGCTTCCAAGGTTTCAATCTTGGAAGATGATCTCAAGATAACAAAGCTGAAGTGACAAAGTTACAAAACCAGGTCAAGCAGTTAAAGGCATAGAGAAAATAAACTTTTGTTTATTCTTCTCCTTCCTCAGATTTTGATGATGATAGTGTTGGCATGGGAGATTCTTCCAAACAGGGGAGATTCTAGCAGTTCCTTATTCGAAGAACATGTGATCAGTTGCTTGGTAGGATTTGTGATCAGCTTGACAGTGAAATACAAGCAAAAAGGAGGAAAAGATGTTAAGTGTTTGGAAGAATTCCCCTCATTCTCAAAGATGGTGTATAATTCAAGAAACTTGTGAATTTGCAATGGAATCACAAGTTTAGAGGAGGATTGTTGGGAATTATACTTAACTGGTTTATACTGCCAAGCTTACACAAGGAACTGCTAGAAGATTGCAGTAGCAGTACTAACTGAGTTAGTACTGCTAGCACAGAAAGTTTGTACTGCTCATAAGATGAAGACTAAAGATGAAGACACGTTTAAAGATAATTATAGAATAGATTTCATGTATATGTTATACGTTTAGGAAGATACGAATATTATGCATGTAATAGTTATCTTGTAAAGGAATCCTTGTACTATAAAAGGAGGTCCTAGGTTTAGAGTTTGATATAACTTTACACGTATCATTAGTGAAAGCTTCAAGTTTGTAACCCTAGTGATAAGCTAGATCACTTGTATTATTCTCAATAATATTGAAGCTATTTGGTTGTTTAATCATAGTGTTCATACTCTCATTGTTTCATACATACGTTTCTACATCACTTACACAACATCTTCTAAGTGTTAACTAGTAAATTTTGCGTGCTAGTTAGCATACACTCAAAGTATCAACCAACACAAGGAGTGTGTTATAGATCCGCACAGTCAACATTAAGGAATCCAAGAATCATCTAATAGAAAACGTCATAGGAAACCTAAACCAATGAACTCTTAGGCAACCGTAGCTAGATTAGTCTATTAAAATACTCCTTCGCTATGCTCGTGCTTTAGATTTTAAGTTATATCAAATGGACGTGAAAAGTGTATTCCTAACTGGTTTCATTAACGAGAAGGTATACGTAGCACAACCTCCGGGATTCGTTGATTTTGAAAAACCAAATCATGTTTCTAAGCTTAAGAAGGTACTTTATGGTCTTAAACAAGTTTCCAAAGCTTGGTATGATAGACTAAAAGTTTTCTTGCTTGAACATGAGTATACCATGTGATGAAGCGAAAAGTGTTACGCTTTTAGGGGGTCATTTAAGCCCTAATCCATAATTATTTGATCAAATATTGCCTTAAATCGTTCCTTTTGTCATTTTAGGTGCTTTGAAGAGGAATTCTGGAAAAGGAAGAATTTTGGACGTTTTTGGAGCATAAAAGTGAAGAAAATGACAAAGTCTCAAAATATGCTGAAAACAGTACCTGACGGCGTCACGTTCCATGGTGTGACGGCGTCACGCTTTGACAACATGAAGGATGATTTTTACACTAGACGCCCCAGAAAGTTTTGAAGAAATAACATGTGACGGCGTCACGTGTTGGAAGCCCTAGGCTGTCACGTTATATGGTAAAGGGAGACGACCCAGAGAAATCTACAAGGGGACGACATAAGAATGGATCTGAGCAATCCGAATTTAAGTTTGGCGGCGAGGTGACGGCGTCACAATGTAAAATCTATATATACTTTTCTAATTTTCATTCATTAGTGTGCAACTTTGGGGAACAAAACCCAAGCTCGTTTTTCTACTGTATTTTTGAGGGTTTTCCACCCTTGAAACTTGGATGCTTAATTGAAGATAAGTCTTTTCCAAATCATTCAATATGTCTCTGTATTGTGTGATTATATCTTACGCTTGTCTTACAATTAACATGCTAGGCTAGGTCTTAATTGTGTTTGCTTAGATCTAATGAAACCTAGCTATTGATTATATGTTGTTGGTTTGTTTGTGATTATTGTGGTTGGGTGAAGTCGATGTTAGGCTTAAGAAAACTGGCTAACCTCCTATACGGTAACTTGCTTGAACGTCTTAAGAAACATGAATCGGATGTGTACTATGATTATTTGGTTGTATTTCATGCATGAGCGAATTCTAATGATCCCATGTTAGGAGCTTTAAGTCGGCTCGACATAGGAGTGAAGTAGAAGCTTATAAAGTTAGGGAAGATCGTACACGGCGCTACGAATGGTTTAAAGGAATACAACCCGTCATCCACATAATTACAACAAACCAATTAACATATAAAAGATAGCTAGGGAGTAAGGAAATCTAAGTAAACACATATTTCTCATATTTAAGTTTCACAACCACTTTAATTTTCTTGTTATTTTATTTTAATTGCAAAAGTAGTTATTTTGGTTACTTGACTAGCAACTAATTCCGCCCACTCCTCTATAAACCGAGATTTTTATTTGCTTTCATAAAACATAAAAATACAAAAAGAATCATCCCTCAACCCTTAGACCTAATTAGAGTAGTTTTTCAAGCCTAACGACACTATTCCCTGAGAGAACGATCAATCCCCCGGTACTTGCCACTACACTATACTACATCGGTCAGGTACACTGCCTAGTGGGGGTTGTAAGCTTCTCAAGATCCCTTGGGAGGTAAAACCTAAGTGCAAAGGTTGCAAAACCCACGCATCACCATGGGAATAGTAGATAATACACTTTTCATGAAGAAACGAAATTCACATCTTGTCATTGTTTAAATATATGTCGATGACATTATTTTCGGCTCAACTTGTCAAGAAATGTACGATGATTTTGAAAAGATCATGCGTGACGAGTTTGAGATGAGCATGATAGGTGAATTAAATTTCTTCCTTGGTTTACAAATAAAACAAATGGAAGATGGTATCTTCTTTACTCAATCTAAGTATATTAAAGAAATGCTTAAGAAATTTAGTTTAAAAGAGTCTAAGCCCATGAAAATGCCCATGTCCACAGAAACAAAACTCACAAAAGATGAAGAAGGTGAGTCTGTGGATATTACTAAGTATAGGGGCATGATAGGTAGTTTGTTATACCTAACGACAACTATGCCCGATAACATGTTTAGTGTCTGCCTTTGTGCTCGCTTCCAAGAGGATCCCAAAACCTCTAACCTTGAAGCGGTTAAGCATATGTTCCGATACACTCAAGGCACTATGCACTTGGGATTGTATTATCCCAAGCGGACCGGTGTAGAAACAATTGTCAATGCCGACTCTGATCATGCGAGAGATTATGTGGATCGAAAAAGTACGAGTGATGTTTGTACCTTCATGGGTTGTGTCTAACTTCTTAATTCTTCAAGAAATAAACAACTCTTACTATCTCCACGACCGAAGCCGAGTATGTAAGCGCCGAAAAGGCATGTAAACAAGCATTATGGATGAAACAAGCTCTAATAGATTATGAAATCCATCTAGACGATATCCCTATTATGTGCTATAACAAAGGCGCAATTGACTTGAGCAAAAACCCCGTGCAACACTCTCGTACTAAGCACATTGAATTTCATCACCACTTTCTTTACGATAACGTCCAAAAAGGAAACATTTCTATCGAGAAATTTCCCTCATAAGACAAGATCGCCGACATCCTAACCAAACCTCTCAAACGAGAATCCTTCAACTATCTACGCCTAGGTCTAGGAATGATGGAACACATTATGTGAATTTTATAATTTATGCATGTTCAAAAACATCTTTCGAATTTCGTCTTATGACTATTTACGTATTTCCTTGGAAATATTAAAGTCATCCCTTCGTGTCTAGATTTTTCGTTCAAATCCTAATGGATTTATCTCGTAAAAGAATTTATTTGGTATAAATTCTTTTCTCGCGTCAAAAAGTCTCACTAAATAAGCGACATTTATTCTTCCGAAATCAAAACGGGACTAAAATCAGTCTCAGCAATACACGACACCACTAAAGTGGCACGACACCATTAATTTTAATGGTACTGTGGTACCATGTATCTGATACAGCCCCTATTTCTTTCCTTTTTCCCTTACTATTCTCTTTCAAACATACCCCAACTTCTGCCGTTGCTGTTAAAACCAAACTCCACAACCCAAATCTTGTTATACCCTTCAAAATCAAACTCGAGGCATTAATTTTCAAGATTATCAACCACTACTACTTTTCTAACATCAATTGTAAGTCAATTAACTCTAAATTTTCTTTAATTTTGAGTCTAGGGTTTGTTCATACACATAAAAAAATTGATTTGGGGCTTTTCAATTTTAATAGAATTTTCATTAGAACTAGGATTAGACAATCTATAACTAACATGATTCCCTAAGCATATGATTTGCATAAACCCACTTATATTGCATATTTTAGTCTACTTTTACTACTAAAATTTGAATTAGACTAAATAATTTTAGTGGAATCATGTCTAGGATACTTAAAATTTGATTAGGAGTCATCTACATTCAAGCTTTTCAAGCTTAAAAATATTTTTTGCGCCAAGATGATACATTTGCCAAACACCGCAATTCTCTTATTTTCAAAAATTTTCACTTAACTAGGATCATGAAATATTTTTCGTGCAATGTTGATACTAATCAAAAACGTTTTTCTCATGCATACATGATCTCACGAATATTGGCCGAAAGACATAACAAATAGGTATTTTTCGACATATTCGTTTGAGCAAAAGTAAAGTTAGTAGCGTCCGGGTAATCTCATAATTTTAGAGTCTAGAATACTGCACCTCCACATTGTTAACAGATAGGCACACACTAGGCACGTGTTCACTAACTATCGAACACAAAATAGATAAACTTATAAACCTTTTTATTTATTTTTCTTAATAGGTATCAAAATGTCACACGAGTATGATTTTGATCATCCATTAAATGNACAAATAGGTATTTTTCGACATATTCGTTTGAGCAAAAGTAAAGTTAGTAGCGTCCGGGTAATCTCATAATTTTAGAGTCTAGAATACTGCACCTCCACATTGTTAACAGATAGGCACACACTAGGCACGTGTTCACTAACTATCGAACACAAAATAGATAAACTTATAAACCTTTTTATTTATTTTTCTTAATAGGTATCAAAATGTCACACGAGTATGATTTTGATCATCCATTAAATGACATCTACACTCAAAATATCTCTCGTGAACCAACCACCCACCCCCGGAAGTCACATTCGTGCCTATATTAATCTTAAAACTCATTGTTTCCATGAGGGTCGAATTGTTGATCCCTCTTTGATTTAACATAGATATATCAACACTTCATTTGGAGCTATAGGCTTCAATTGTTTGCACAACATAAACGAGCACATTTTTCCTCGTTTTGTGTTAAAATTCTTCCCCTATACCCTTGGATCACTATCGAAGGCCTGGTCGTGCTAATTATTGTACAATCAGTACCATTACTCGATTCCTTGGTTCCCACCAAACGAGGGGGAGTATACATCGTGGGGGAGCCTTTGCGATCTTTTTGCTTCGATAAAACAGGGAAGAAATGGGATATAAACTCATATTTCAAACTTGTTAAAATTAATTTTTCACTCAAAATGAGTTTATGTTTTGTCATCATCAAAAAGGGGGAGATTGTTGATGCAAATAATGTCCTAAAAACGTTACTTATATTTTTCGATAACTCTACGTTTTGATGATAACAAAATGTGAAAACACTTTACGTCAAAAGTAACGTAAACAAGTTTTTTAGTCGAAATATCATGTTTCCACGTAAATCACTCTAGATAAGAACAAACAAATTTACAACTTTACAAATGATCAAAGAGGTGAATATGTGTTTCAAACTTCACATTTATAATGTGACAAAACTTTTTTTCAAAAATACACTTTACAAATTATTTTTGAATTATAAAGAAATGTTTTTAATTGGAAAAATAAGTTTATAAATTATAACAGTTATCCCCCCCCCCCCC
>LBNU01026306.1:59630-74727 GCA_014162995.1 Artemisia annua | reverse complement strand
AATAATAATAATAATAATAATAATAATAATAATAATAATAATAAAGCTCAAGTGTGAAGCTTATAAGAGTTGATCTTGTAAAAATAAGCTCTTACCAGCTACAAGCTCCGTTTAGATGAAGAGTTTGTGAGACCTTATTTTTTGAACTCACACAAGCTTTTAAAGTATAAACTCTTTGTAAGTAGCTTACGAGCTCGAGTTTTTGATAATTTAGTAACATAATTGTGCTTATGTGTTTCTATTGCCCATAATTTTGTATTTTCTTCTATGTCATTTTTGTATTGACAAACTTCAGCTTCGGCTACAACTAAATCGCGGAACATATATGAAAACGAAAGTCATGGCTTTTAGCCAAGTTGCGGGTACCTTAAAGTGACCAAATAGATACATGCCAAAATTATAATAGAATGTAGCATACATAGGGTAAGTTTGGCGGCGAGCGTTAATGAAAGTTTTGAATCAACTAGCATATGGCGTTTAGCATTTTGTACACAATGCTTATTTGGCACCAAGCAATTAGCATTCCTAATTTATCTAAATGCTCCAAATCAAAATGATATTTGAAGAAACATTACTAGCAACTAGCGTTTACACTTAATAATATAATTATAACAACTAACTCTTTATGAAAATAAACGGCTATTACTTCCTTTTGGCTACTGCTACCAACTATTGCTTCCTGCTACTACTATTTTCGCCAAACATATATTCTCGTATGTGTGAGAGCAATTCAAAAAGTTACTAATATATTATCTATAGAACGCAAATGAATATTTTTTTATTTTTATTTTCTTAGAACGACAATTTAAGTATCTCATAAGTATCCCATAATATTTATATCATAAATGTATTTCACATGTCTTAAGTAGGACTTGAACTATAACCATTTGGTTGAAGAGCTTTTCAAACAACATAAAGTACCATTGATACACAAATCTTTTAGTATCAAATGAATATTTTTACTATGTACTAATTATCTTACCAAGTTATCAATACTATGTATTTTAATGTATAATATTATTCATCTAAGTTTTTTTAATGACAGATAGACATCAACGGATTTAATATACTTCAATATATACTCTAACTTTTAAAATCAAAGAAGGCAAGAAAAATATAGCGTGTATCACATTTTCCGAAAACTTAATATATTAAGTTAATTTCTTAGATACAAAAGTTTATGAAATAAATGAAATCCTATATTTATATAGAGGGAAAACTCCCGCTTTAATAACTTTTGGAAATTTATAATTTCACTTCAATTGATAAACATTTCAAATTTAAATTTTGAAACTGAAATTCCACATATCACGGGTAACATGCCATTACTTGTATATACTTGTAAATGGGGTCGTGTTTATCACAATTCTAACCAAATTGACGTGTGGTTGATAGATCTTATCAAACATCTAAATAATGATCGACATGTCACCAATCTCGAATTCTTCTATCGTCATCTCGAACAAAAGAAGATTGCATCTATCATATCATTTTGGAATCAGCTTTATCTGTTTGATCTATCTCACGCACCGATCTCACCAAAAATTAGATCATTCGTAAGTGTAATTATGTTACGAGCGTGATAATGATCTTGTAAATAAAGATTTGATCATGTCACTTTTGTCTATCTAATATTCTCATAATTCGGCGATGGATGAAAACAGTTACCATTTTCTCAATGATATTAATGAACGTGGCAAATCTCCATTAGAGTGTATAATGGTATATTTATACTTCTTCATTACGTATAATTATTTTGGTTCAATATTTTTTTAATTTATACTAGAAATGAACACGAACTTTCTTAATATGCAGGCTATAAGCTACGGGATAAGAAGTGTTAAATAGATTAAATACATCATAGGTGATAGAACGAGCATCTTTGTTGGTAATGTCAACTACTTTGGTTTTGCAAATTTTATTTTATATTTACTCGTGTTCGATTAATGATTATTTGAATGTGACATACTTATGATGCGTAGGTTTTGACAAAAATAGATGACTCCAAGTGAAGACTAGCATGTGAAAACCACAGGGGATCGAGAGATGGTTCCTTGAATTGACATGGCTCGTGCGTATTGCATATGTTGTTAATATTGCTTTAGAACTTCCAAGTTATGGCTATACATTTTTGTTTGTTTATTATTATAAATAGATGTTGGATGAAACCAGTTGATAGATTGTACTTAGTATATATCAATTGAATATAGTTTCATTCTAGTATTTATGTTTCGGATCTTCTTTGACTGTTTATACATATATGTATACCTCAAATGCTTTTGCTTTATTAGAAATGTATCGTTATGGTTATGTACTAATTATACCATGGTTAAATAGAGGGTGTTTACAACAGGAAGAAAATTGTGCAAAATACTATTTACCCACAAATTAGCATTTTATTTGGCCATATTTGTGGATAATTTTACTCACAGATTTACCCACAATAATATGTATGGGTACTTTCGTGGTACCAATGAAAATCCCATGAAATATTCACCCACGAAGTTAACATAATCACCCACTAAATACTTCATGGGAAACTTAGCCACACAGTAGAAATATTGTGGGTAGACAATTAGCCTCGAAGGTTTTACCCATTCAAATAGTTACGTGGGTAATTCATGAGTATTAGCCAATTACCCATGAATTTAAGCCTTTTACCCACAAATTTGGTCTCTGGCTAATCGACAGATTTCTTGTAGTGATAACTGTTATGGCTATAAAAGGCATATTACTTAGGGTTTATAAGGTTTTCCTAATTCCAAGAGTTTGGGTTTGTGGTGTTATCTAGGTTTGATTGATGACATTCCTCATCATCATCAGTCATCTTTTCTAAAGTACAAATCCTAAAACGGGCAAAGGCTATCTTATGGTGGTGTCTAATTTGATTTTTTTTGTATTTTAGCTACCTTAAAACGGGTTTCTTGTAGGGTATTTCTTAAACTACTATAACCAGGTTAATTTCCTAGGTTATTATCATGATCTTTTTCTATCTTCTCAAGAAGGTCAAGGAAAATTTCATCTAAGTTATTTAAAATTTTCTCTAATTGATTTTTCCTGATTTTCTAAAGTTGTCCTAGTGGGGTTTTCTCCAAATTCATCTTTCCAAGATGAAATGGGAGGGTTTACTAAATAAGGTGTAGGTGCTAAAGTATAGGGTTGCCTAGGGTCATATCTAGGGGTATAGGCAGGGATAAGGTTTCTAGGTATACATAGTTCTCTAGGGAGAAAGAAACCATGTGGTTCTAATCTAGAAGTGGGGAATTGTGGGTGTAAAATAGGGTTTAGGGGAGTAATAGGTGATGTCTTAGCATAGAAATCTCTTAAGTGTTTTAAGTGTGGGTTATCTATGAATGGTGTAAAACCTAAAGGTGAAGGTGTATCTAAACTATTTCTAGAATCTCCTAAGGGATCGGGAAGGTATGGTTTAGAGGAATAATCTAGTTCATTCGGAGATGAAAGAACATTCTCCGGATGTAAACTAGATGAGATGGGGTTAGAGTAACGGGGAGTAGACATAACTATATAATAGTAAAATACTGTAAATCATTTAGCAGTTAAGCATGCAGTTACTATACTAACCTTAGCATGTATGGTTACAGAGGATGGCAGTGGCACTGAGGACTTTCTCGGGCTTAGGAAAAATAGTTGTAGTTTAGGTTTTGACCTTGTTCTCTACAACTGATGCTCTGATACCAATCTGTAACACCCCCATTTTCACGGTTCGCAGCGGATTTAGGGTTGGGGTATTACTTCATGGAATCACCATTACAGTAATAGAAAACGACTCGAAAAGAGACGTTTTTAGAAAATAGGTTATCATTCCTTAAAATATCAGAGTTGTTACAATAAAAGGTATACTTTTACTTATGTTGAGGTCCCAAAGTATGAGTAATAGGTTATGTTTGAATGATAACCGGTTTGAAAGTCCTCCGAGTTCAGTGCCTCCTTCTGCCATAACTTCGTAGTAGTGATATACCTAGGATACATGCTTAAAAATTCAACACTAGGTGTTGAGTGAGAATCATAGGTTTAAGTGTTAGTGAATACAAGTTCCCTGGGCTCCGTTGTTACACCCATCTGGGAAAATGTTGTGTGTGTGTGATAATTGTGATGCATGCACAATTATCAATAGTGGGGTATGTTGCACTAAGCTCATGAACCACACATTAACAATCCGGTAATGGGGCTGCAGACCCAACCATGAGGGGATGGGAAGGATAACTTTGCCACAGTTAATCCTTCAGAGGGTTCAAATATAGTATTTATTGATACCATCCAGAAAGATGTAGTATCAACAACTATATTCACGTTCGCGTGGGTAAAATATCCCAAACGATTAGATTCATAAATTTTAGTTATGTAGTGGTGAGATAGTTTACTCGTGCAACAACCAAAGAAAACGACTTGTATTCGGTTTAAAGTAAAGCAAGTAGCACGTATCCCCCTCACAGGGTTTGGAAAGTATTTAAAAAGCGTTTAAAAAGTGTGAGGCTGTGAAAACTCACCTGGGCTTAGGGAAATCTAATTGAGGTAAATAGTGACTCGGGAACTAGACTGCCTTACTCACGTATCCTGGTGTGTTGTAGGTGTGGGGGTATGTCGCTCTAGTTGTTTAGTTTAAGTTTCTTAAGTAATCATTCTTAGGGTTTTTAGGGTTTAGATATAACACAACACCGTTTAGGCTATCACAATTCAAAAGTATAAGACTCCTCACATGAAGCTCCCTATTATTATATTATGTTATCAACATAATACCGTTTAGGCCATCATAATTTAAAAGTTAATACTCTTCACATGAAGCTCCTTAGTATTGAGTTATGTATTTATTTAGAGTTTAGTTATAACATAACACCGTTCGGGCCATCATAATTCAGAAGTACATGCAATAATCGTTTGAGGAGCCAGGACACTTTAAATCGTAAACCCAGCAAACTCGTCAAAACAAAATATCCAGATAATACTCCTCACATGAAGCTCCCTAGTATTGTGTTATGCTTCTAACTTTAATATTTTTACTTTATACCCTTCTAGTTTCATATATTTACAAAATCTACCCTAAACTTATAATACTTATATTATTTATACTTATAACTATTTATACTTGACATAATTAGTCCCTATACTTATATATTTTAGGAAAATGACAGAAATGACCCTTGGACTTATAAGTTTTCTATATTTACCATTTATACCCTTAACTTCATAACTTTTGCAAAACAAGTCATTTTAAGTTTATAACTATTTAACTTTTTATCCTAGGGTTTTATAACTTTGCAAAAAGGGTCCTCATACTTATAACTTCTAAGAAATGTCAAAAATAGTCCCTAGACTTAATAATTTCAAAAAGTTACCATATACCCCTATGCATGGAAAACTTTGCAAAACTAGTCATAATTCCATGCAAACTATATTTTTATGAAAGGTTTCCTAGCTTATGTTTAACTAATATCAGTTTATCTAAGTTACCTAAACTAGCTTAGGGCTTGTGGAAAGGACTTATAGCATATAATTAGGGTTTACTGTATAATTAGGGTTTTAAAAAGAAAACTAGCAAATAATTATGACCAAGGCTTAGGCAAGGGTCCTAAAGGGATCTAAGGCAACCTAATACTATCCTAGGACTGAACTAAAGCTAATAGAACAAGTATAGAAAGTTTACGTGACTAGGGAGGGCTAACAAGGGTTTTCTAGGTTTTTCTAGGCTCAAATCACAACTCGACAAGGGCAAGGCTTGGCTAGCTCGACTCCTAGGCCTACTACAGCTCATGTACAACCACTAGGACCAGAATATGTGTGGAGAGAAAGAATAGGAGGTGTGAGGTTGAAAGAAAGAGGGGTACTGGGGTCTTTATAGTGCTACGAGGAGTATCGACCAAGAAATGGGAGTAGGAGGTGTCGAGGAGGGTGAAGATGAGTAAGCTGAGCTAGAGGGGGGTTGTGGCAGGTCTAGGGTGTGATAAGGATGAGCTATGGTGTAGCTAGGAGGCTGCTAGGCCGGTTGTGGTTGTGGAGAGCCGAGAGGAAGAAGGTGGTGACAAGTAGGTGATGCACCTACTTGTGTGGGTGCTTATAGGTGCTAGGGTTCTAGGTAGGTTAGGGAAAGTTGCTAGGGTGCTTGGTTGCTAGTTTAGAGGTGCTATAGTAGCTTAGTTCTAAGGTTTAGGTTTAGTTTTGACCTAGTTTTGCCTAGAGTGAGTTTAGGGTTTTGCCTAGGGTCTAGTGCCTAATTTAGGGTCCTATGAGTGTCTAATGACTAATCCTAAGTCCTAACAGACTTATACTAAGTGGT
The DNA here is from genome assembly GCA_014162995.1 of Artemisia annua. Classification (NCBI taxonomy): domain Eukaryota; kingdom Viridiplantae; phylum Streptophyta; class Magnoliopsida; order Asterales; family Asteraceae; genus Artemisia; species Artemisia annua. The sequence continues at coordinate 68,435 of LBNU01026306.1, read as the reverse complement.
GGTAGCTTATGGAAAAGATTTGGGAAGGTTTGACCTAGTTTCCGGGAAGTTATAACCTAGTTATGATTTTGTGCCTAAGGGACTTGTACCTAAGCTTTAATGGGTTGTAATAGTACCTAAGGGACCTAAGGTATCCTAATGTTCCTAAGGTAACTCATACTTAAGCCTTGGACACTTTCAAACTAGTTTTTTTTTGGGTAAAGGGGAGTAATCCTGCACCCTGGTAAATATATTAGCCAAAAACTTTTAAGTACAATGGATATGGGTGAAGTCCCACATCTCAGCCCGTTACATAGGCTAAAAGCTTACATAACAAGATACTTCCTAATTTCTAAAACTAGAAATCAAACCACAACGCAAATTGACCGAACACATAAGAACAACAAAGATAAATTACTTCCTAGGGCCTTGAAGCTTGGTACCATACATGGCATTTAAAAGCATCCAAATACGGGAAGATCATACAACTGGTTTCGCATAATCATCGTAGTCATCATACTCTTGTTCAAACTCTTGCCCCCCACCAAAAAGATTAGCAGACTCATCAAATCGGGTTGGCAACCTCGTCTTCAGGAATCAGACACACAATATTTTCCCACCTTTGAAAATGGGCCTAACCTCTAGTGGGCGCGAAGAGCGACGGATAGGGATAACCATCCACTCATCCACAGGAGTTGCCTACACCATCCAATAAGAAGCTTTTCGAAGCTTACCAATTTTCTCAACAATAGGGAAGTAGAATAGGCGTTCTTCTCATTAACTTCCACTTGTATTCACTGTTCATAGACTCATGCCTTAGTAACTTCTATTGTACCTGGCTCGTCATTACTAGACTTATCCGGCATTAGCTCTCCAGTTGAACTACCAGCATCCCACACCTTGTTGGTTTTCATTTAGACGGAGTTACCAAAAGCATCACGCATCATCAATATTAAGGGCAGCAAACTGATCCTAGATGTAGAAATCTTCGTTCCCACTCTACTTAGCACATCAGAAGGCCTCTTCTTAGGGTGCCATCACTTTCAAACTAGTTTAGTTAACGCATATAGGGTTTAGTAAGCACATAGGTCTAATTAGGTTTGTTATGGTTTTGTTGGTAAGTTTAGTGTGTTAAGATTGGTAGATTACTTATTGTGGTGTTGTTGTAATTTATGCTTGACATACCAGGGATTTATAGGATGTAAGTGTTGAGCTTATTTGGCTTGTGTGCGATACGTGGGCAGGGTCATATTAGAGTCATGCAAGTAGTAATGAATACACATAAAAAGCAATAATTTACCTTGAACATACCTTATTATAGGTATTGTAAATGGAATTATAAGTGATGAGATTTTGTGGGTCGTTACATCTTCATTTTACCAAAATGAACCTGTACATACACACCTCATGCGCTTTGTTTTTTGTGATTTTTGTTTTGACTTTCAACAAAATTTTTTCTCACATTAATTCTTCACGTTTATCTCCCATTATCCTTTATCTATTTCCACTAACCCTCCATCTTCATAGACATCTCCATCTCCTTCACCATCTATATCACTTTTTATCTATCTTCTCTAAATCCTTCGCATAAACATCTCAACCAAAACACACATTCAAAGTCCTTTCTTCACACATCCATTGGTTCGATTTTTGTGCACCTAGAAAATAAGTCCGCCTAGTAAAGATCCATAGAACACTCAGGTCGCCTAGACAAACACAAGGTCCGCCCTAAAGGAGGTCAAGTTGCCACTAAATGTGTGAATTGCCTTTAGGTTGCCCCATTTTGTTGGAGAATGTACAAGTCGCCCACAATGTCGCCTAAAGGCATCAACAGTCGTAAAACAAACTTGTAGGTTGCCTAGGAGGTCAAAGGATTATCTGGTCGCCCAAGTCACATTTGAACTTTTCATTGTCATTTAATAATCTTGTCGCCTACGAAGGTCGCGTAGAACATAATGTATAGATGAAAAGATGATCTAAATGAATCTTATGGATAAACGTTAAAAAGTTAATTTCAAAATAATAATAAATAAATAAATAAAAGCGACGTTCAATTTTTGTAAAGTACTAACATAATGGTCATTTAAAAACTTTTCTCTTAAAAGAAACCCGCCCAAAATCAAAGAAACACTTTCTTTTTCATGCTACCCACGGAAACCTTTTAGTGTTTAAGCTAGTGAGATACCACTCTAAAAATCGCACATATTTGGACAATATAGATAGCTCTCAATTTGTTAGCTAGATATGTGTCAGGTGCATGCATCGGTTGACAATGATATTTTGTGTACCGAATAATGCTTCATTTGGTTCCTGTTAGCATTATAGAAATGGATTAAGAAGTGATGGTCATTCTCATAATTATAACTTTGTAATGTGTCGTATAATATATTAGAATAGTTATCGGGCTCATGGATTGGGCTAAGCTAATATGCCATTAGTTATGTTAAGCTAGTCCATTTAGTTATGTTGTAAACAAGTCCAATCCGCTTCATGAACAAGCCCATGTCAAAGCCCAGGTGGCTTATGCTAGAAACTATATAAGCCTCCACACACCTCATTTGTGTGTGTGCTTGAGAGTGTGTATGTGTGTGTTTTCTCTAGTGCAATACAAGTTCTCTTCATCTTATTCTCTCTACAATACCATACGCCATACATACATATATCTTAAGTCACCAATCCAAGCTCTATGTTGTGTGATAAAGTTAACTAATCTAAGGTCCTACAAGTGGTATCAATAGCCAAACAACGTTTTAGGAGTGTGTAAAATCGTTTCTTGTCAAAAAATGTCTTAAAAGTTTCGTTTCTTACTAAAAAACGTGTACTTTCAATTAAAAAGAATCGGTTTTTACGTGTTTTGTTGTTAAAGTTGTTTTTATTGAAGTTTTTGTGTTTCTAAAGAAGTTGTACAAAAGATTTCAATCAAAAACTTGATATCGAGTGATCTTTAGGTGTGTTTTGGTGAAAAAACGGGTTAGCGATTAGCTCCTCGTTGTGGATTTCTTGATAGCGATTAACTCTGGAAAAGGACAACGATTTGGATTTTAGTGAATCACTGTTTTGTACTGTTCTGTCAGCGATTAGCTTTTTAGCGATTAGCTCAGTAGCGATTAGCTTTTTAGCAATTGACTCTGCAGCGATTAGCTTTTTAGCGATTGGCTGCTTTTAGCGATTAACTTTCACTAGCGATTAACTCCATATAGCGATTACCTCCAGACAACGATTATCTTCATCTAGCGATTAACTTTCTCTAGCGATTATCTCTGATCAGCGATTACCTCGTTTTAGTGATTAACTCAGTTCAAGTTCAAGTTTGACCAAAGTTGACTTTTTACGTCAAAACTTCAAACGGCCATAACTTTTGAACCGTAACTCCGTTTTCAGCGAAATATCTGTCAAAACGACCGGAACAGGCTGAATATAGCGGGGTTTCACACACAGTCGTGAAACGAATTTTTCGAGGCCCAAATCACCTCCGGAGTAAAGTTATTGAGGTTTTAAGTTTTCAGACCAAATTTTTCACCATAACAACCTACCTTAACCAACAATAAACTCAACTCTTACTTCATTGAAACGATCCAAAATCAACTTTATCATACATAACTTCATAAATGGCAACTCAACAAGATATACATGCAGCTGGTGCGGAAAACCGACCTCCCATGTTGTCAAAGGGTGGTTATTCACAGTGGGCTAGTCGTATGATGCACTATCTTAAGAGCAAACCAAATGGAAAACTACTTGTTAAATCCATTTTGGAAGAACCCTTCAAACCACGTGAGATACTAGACCCTGGTGATCCGAATGGAACCCCCCAGTACAACCTTTCTACAGACTNTAAATCTATTTTGGAAGGACCCTTCAAACCACGTGAGATACTAGACCTTGGTGATCCGAATGGAACCCCCCAGTACAACCTTTCTACAAACTTCAGACAGAGGCTGACTACACTAAGGAAGACAAACAACAAATTGCAGCTGATGATCAGGCGTTTCATCTCGTTGTTCTTGGCCTACCTGAAACGACTTATGCTACAGTTGATAGTGAAGGAAGTGCTCATGCTGTCTCGGAAAGAGTTAAAAAGTTAATGTATGGAACAGACATTGGGAAACAGGAAATGGAAACACAGTTGCTCAAGGAACTACACAAGTTTACTTCAATTCCTGGTGAATCAATAGAGTCGTATTACCACATGTTCTTTAAGGTCATGAATGATTTGTCAAGGCATAATCTCACTCAGACAAACATTGCTAACAACACAATCTTTCTGAATGAGCTACAACCAAAATGGGGAAGATACGTCACTATCGTTTATCAAACAAAGAATTTGCATGATATTACCTATGATCAGTTGTATGACTTCTTGAAGCAGAATCAGGCTTAGGCAAATGAAGTACGAGCTGAATTACTTGCTAAAAAACATGATCCTCTCGCACTCATTGCTAATACACCAACACCTTTACCAATGCACACACAACATCAACCATCATCATCTTCCAATCACAACTACATACAACAGCAATATCTTCCACAACAACAAACTGCTGTAATCCCACAACAACAATTCTACCCACAACAACAACAAGTTATTCCACAACAACGATATCCACAGTTCCAAGAACCAGAGTTCACTGATAATGATGAATCTACTGATGCTTTGACACAAGCATTTTCTCTTCTGACAAAGGCATTCCAAGGACGCTATGCGACACCAACAAACAACAACCAAAGGATTTCATCGAACACTCGCAACAGGCAGATCGCTCAGCCGAGTTTCAATATGGGTAACGGAGGCCAAATGGTTGGAGTTATTGGGAATCAGCAAGGATATGCTACTGTATTTCACATGGGTAATCAGAATANTAATGATGAATCTACTGATGCTTTGACACAAGCATTTTCTCTTCTGACAAAGGCATTCCAAGGACGCTATGCGACACCAACAAACAACAACCAAAGGATTTCATCGAACACTCGCAACAGGCAGATCGCTCAGCCGAGTTTCAATATGGGTAACGGAGGCCAAATGGTTAGAGTTATTGGGAATCAACAAGGATATGCTACTGGATTTCACATGGGTAATTAGAATATGCAGAATCAGATGGGTCAGTATGCAGGGAATCAGATGGGTCAGTATGCAGGGAATCAGATGTGTCAGATTGTTGGAAATCAGAGGGGTCAGAATGTTGGAAAATAGGCAGTGGGAAAATAGGCAGTGGGTAATCAGGTTGGAAACGTTGCAGCACCAGTTGGTGGGAATTATGGAAATATGAATAAAAACCAAATTTTAATAAAGTCATAACCAAACTCTTAAAAGTATAAATGCTAAATATTATTGAAGTCGAGTTATATTAAAAACCAAAATTTTCTTACATATCAAGGGACTCATCCCCACCATCCATCTAAAAAGAAATCAATGGTTGAGATTAAAAGCATTTTAATATTTCACTCATTTTTTATAATTTAAATTTCTCTTAAACCGTTAATCGTTAAGCGAAACTAATTACACCATCGCGACGAGCATTTAATTATCTTTCTATAGACGGGCACTTTGATATACTTTCGATTTTTTTTTTGTTTTTTTAACGTTTTTTTTTTCGTGGCCAAAAAATCACATGTGATATATCACATGTTATGTAATATCACATGTGATATTAGTGTAATATCACATGTGATATGCAATATCAAATGTGATATTAGTGTAATATCACATGTGATATGTAATATCACATGTGATATATCATATGTGATTTTTTCGGCCACGAAAAAAAACGTGAAAAAAACGAATTTGTTTTTGTCGAAAATATATCAAAGTGCATATATATAGAAAGATAATTAAATGCTCGTCGTAATGGTATATTTTTTTTTCGCTTAACGATTAACGGTTTGAAAGATATTAGTATTTGAAAAAAAAAAAGGATGAAAGTGGATTTTTTAAATTGTTGGGATTAGCCTCTTGGTATGCAAATAAAGTTTGGTTCTCAAATGATTTTAATTCATATTCTTGGAGTAAATTATTCATAATGGTGTGGTATTATGTCATTACTATTTGTGTAAGAAAGTTTGAAGAAATAGCACATGGTCTAATTATGTCATTACTATTTTTGAAATGATATCAATCTGCATATAAACCAAATTATCATTTCATTTTCATCCCGACCTAAAACCCCCAATATTCCAACACCCTACAAAATTCTTTCAATCAATCACAACCCTAATTCTGATCAGTTCTTAAATTAACCATGTTTTTATGATCTGGCAAAAATCTCAATCACATAAAATCATGCGCAGACATCGATGAAATTAACGAAGATAGAATTACTAGATTACCAGTGGATGTGCTTAAAAAAATCCTATGTCTGCTTCCTGAATCTGAAGCAAATCGTACACGCATTCTATCCTACAAGTGGACGGAAATCTGTGCGTTTCTTCCGAACCTTCGGTTTGTTATGCCATCTTGTGTGTCAATTCAAGAAGCCGACAAGTTTCACAATTTTGTTGATGCAACGCTTGCTATTCGTGGCACTGAGCCTATTAAAAGGTTTTCAATTAGTTATTCTAAAATCTGTGATTATAGACGTGCATATGCTTTGCTGTGTACTCTTGTTTCTCGCTATAAAGTTCAAGAAATTGAGCTTATGTTTCCAGATGATCATAGAAAGATAATTAGTTTTTGTTGGCCGTTGTTTAAGACATGCAAAACACTTGTTGCTCTCACACTAAAGGGCAAGTTTGTATTGGATGTGCCAGGAGATGTACTATTTCCGTATCTGAAGAAAATCGATTTGATATCGATTATTTACTCATGTGATGAATCTCTCACAAATCTGATATCTGGTTGCCCAAAATTAGAAGAATTGTATGTCGAGAGACGTATAAGAGATGATAACTTGGAGATTTTTAAGGTCTCTTCGCCATTTTTAAAGAGATTGGGTATAAATTCTACTCGGGATGCATTAAGGGTTTTAGTGGTTGATATTGATGCCCCTAAAATTGAATACCTTGACTTTATAGGTCAGATGCACAGATACAAATTTTCATTCGAACCATCGTGTATTATTGAAGCTCGCGTTAGCATTAACGGATCCATTAATAATGAGCTTCTAATGTGTGTTTCCTCAGCAAAAATATTGGCCTTGACCAATGAAACTATAAGGGTACGTTTACTTATCAGATGTTAAGTCAACTATTCTTTATATAAATATACCATGTTTAGTGTTACATTTAAAAGTATGCCCTGCCTATATTGCACTATTAAGATTTTCTCATATTTAGTTTAGCCTAACGCGTAATTGTTGAGTTATAATTAAATAGAAAACAGATATTGGAGATATAGTAAGCAATTTTGGATCATCAAAACAATTTTAGAATGATAAGTAAAAATTCTTTGCGTGTATATAGATTCATGCGTGATGATGATGTCGGATTTTGATTGTTTGGTTTATGCAGGACCTCACCGGCATTTTTGTATACAATCTTCCCGTGTTTCCTAACTTGGTCAAACTTGAGATTGGTATGGACTCTATTTGGAACCCTAGTTGGTTGTTGTCTCTTCTAAACAACATGCCTAATCTTGAGCATATAACCCTTTCGGAAGTAAGTTTATGTGTCCATGCTTAATTTAATAAGAAGTAGGAGATAGAGAGTGATATGCTGATTTTTTAGCTCAAAACAATGACTCTTCATTTTATTTTATTTGTATTTTATATTGCAAGGTTGTTTGGATGTGTGTATTGAAACACATTATTATTTTATCACTCAGTTTTAGTGTTTGGATAAACATTTTCTGCTTCTGGTTTTAAAAAATGCTAATGTAATCCTTAATTGGTCTTAATATTTTGTATTGCAACTTGAAATAGTAGATAGTCAGAAAAGCGTCCAAACACTATATAATACAGTTAGTTTTTTACAAACATTTATGTGATTCTGATTATCGAGTATATATCATCACTCCCAATACCCATATACAAACCCCTTCTGTTCCACTAAATTAACTGATGACTGGCATTGGTTCTCTTCATAAGCTAATATATTATTGTTGATATTTTTCATGTTATCTTTAGAGACTTCGTTTACCACATAACTACCACATTATTGATTGGGATCCACCTGTGGAGGCACCAGATTGTCTGCGTTTTAATATAAAGGAAATCTTAATAGACAATGAGACAGGAACACATGAAGAGTTCATCTTTATAAAGTATCTGCTGAAACGCTCAAATAATTTGGAGAAGATGACAATAAATGCTGATAGATTTCATCCCAAGAGGGTCGAGAAAATATTAAACTTCCCTCGTGGCTCCAGCTTGTGTCAGATTCATCTAAAGTATCTCCAGGATCCAAATGGCAGTTTACATATACAAGGATTGTTATGAATCTTTTCAAGCTCAAGTTTATTGGTGTGTTTGTTTCAGGTTGTTATGCTTGTTGTTGCATTACCTTTCTTTATTGAACGATTGGCTTAAAATTACCTTTCTGTTGTTTAGTATTTTTAATAGTATGAACATGTCTTTCCTTAAAATGTTTTTGATATGCCTAGCTTTGAGTTTATTTCACACATTCATTATGTAGAATACTGAACTATTTTTAGAACGACTACAAGTTTGCTACAAGATTGAAATTTGACACGAGCCTCTAGAAAAGGTAACTCTTTTTGGTAACTCTTAATTTTTCCTTAGGGGCTTTTACGTTTTACACATGAACAACGTTTCTTCACCATGAGTGTCTCAATTAATGGAGGTGCTTGCTTTCCTTTCCTATTAGAAAAGGTAAATAGCAATTGAGAATTGGGAACTGTGAATAACGGAAATCGCGTACAAAAAAAAAAAA